>JARYZH020002616.1:0-14699 GCA_030021035.2 Notholithocarpus densiflorus
GAGAATAGGAGATTTTTCTTTTCTTTATTTTTATTTTTTTGGGTTCTAAAAAAAAAAAAAAAAAGTCATGGTTGGTATGGAAAAAATAACAGAAAATTTTCAACTTGTTAAAACTTTTTCTTTAGTCTCCATTTTCCAACTTCTGGAAAATTTAGACTTAATCAATTCCTTTGAACTTGTAAAAACTTTTTCTTTAGTCTCCATTTTCCAAGTTTTGGAAAATTTAGACTCTATCAATCCAGCGTCATGAAAATTCCATTGAAAAATTCTAGTGAAATAAAATAATTCTACAACTTGATTGTCCTTGTGGGAGAGAGTTTTGAACACACCTATGCACTATAAATAAAGTATGAAAACAAATATACAGTTATTACAATTCTATTTCTTTCAATAGTAGGTGTTAGCGCAGGTTTAATAATCATGCTTGTCTGTAGCTCTTGGATGCACTTGATAATCAAGCAAGGAAAGCTCATCAAACTTAAAGAAATGTCAAGTTTTTTCTCTGCCCTAGTGCTTGTGCAGCCGCCACAAACCCTAGTCCAGTAGTATACCCTGTTTATCATTCCTTCGGAATGATAATTGTTTCCTCCCTCTAGTAACATTGTTGCTTAGTAGTGCCGGTTTCTCCTTCGTGGAAATTGGGATACACTCTCTCTAACTCTTAAACTATAATTCTCTTGTACTCTTTTTCCGTTTATTTTTTATTTTTTTTTTCAGGTTTCCTTCTCCTATGGATTCCCTTTAGAAAGAATGGAGAAATATGTCTCTTTTTGATAAAGAGAAGAATTTCGTCAACCTGGATAATCCTAAAGTGAGCCCTAATGCACTCTTGGCAGCCAAAGTTTTTACAAAGCGAGCTCCCAATATTGACACTATTGTTCGAACTTTTAAGCCGATTTGGAGAACTTGCAAAGACTTTCATATTAGGGCGGTAGGTAACCAAGTTTTACTGTTTAATTTTGAGTTGGATACTGACGCGGATCGTGTGCTGCTGAGTGAACCCTGGTCTTTTGATAGACATCTCACTACAAGAAATCTGGGTTTAGGCGACGTTTTTTTTAGCGACGTTTTTAAATCCGCCGCTATAAGTAGTGTATTGTGACGTTTTTAGAAAACGTCGCTAAAGAGTGAGCCTTTCGCGATGTTTTTTAAAAAACGTCACTGTAACGCAGAACAATAGTAGCGTTTCTTAAAACGCTGCAAAAGGTACAGTTTTAGTGTTTATAGCGACGTTTTTATAAAACGTCGCTATAGTTAGTAATGAACACCCCCGTGTAGTCCTAAAAAATGTGGGGAAACATATAGCGACGTTTCTAAAACGTCGCTATATGTTTCCCCAAAATTTTGACATTTCAGTTCCCACGTTTTTGTCCCTCCTTTTTCCTTTTTTTTTTTTTTTTTTTTTCCACACGTTTTTCATTGTTTTGTTTCTTGTTATTCTTTTGTTAACTCAAACAAACATTTCCCCTTTCCCACTTCTATATTCTCCCCCTCCCCTTATCACTTCTACAAGCTCTTCCCTCTAAATATTATCAATCAATTGTTTAAATTCAAGTTTGTGTAATTTAAAATAACGTATAAAAGATGATTTTAAAGATGAAATGGTAAATTACATCCGATTGGCATGAAAATTGGCATGCATGTTAAGAACATATAGAAAATGTGATCTAACGGTTGGATTTTCAAAATATAAATTCAACAATAAGTTATTGGTTGGTGTAACATTTTTTAGAATTATATCAAGTGTAACTTGAACCCAACCCTATATTTCTTAATTCGACGTGAATTTTGACAAATCTACCGTTAGATTACATTATCTTCATATATATTTCATGCTTACAAAGTTTCAGGGTGATCAAAGATTAATAGCCATGTCATCAATCAATTGTTTAAATTCAAGTTTTTGTAATTTAAAATAACGCATAAAAGATGAGTTTAAAGATCAAATGGTAAATTACATCCGATTGGCATGAAAATTGGAATGCATGTTAATAACATATAGAAAATGTGATCCAACGGTTGGATTTTCAAAATATGAATTCAACAATAAGTTATTGGTTGGTGTAACATTTTTTAGAGTTACATCAAGTGTAACTTGAACCCAACCCTATATTTCTTAATTCGACGTGAATTTTGACAAATCTACCGTTAGATTACATTATCTTCATATATTTTTCATGCTTACAAAATTTCAAGGTGATCAAAGATTAATAGCCATGTCATCAATCAATTGTTTAAATTCAAGTTTTTGTAGTTTAAAATAAAATATAAAAGATGAGTTTAAAGATCAAATGATAAATTACATCCGATTGGCATGAAAATTGGCATATGTTAAGAACATATAGAAAATGTGATCCAACGGTTGGATTTTCAAAATATGAATTCAAAAATAAGTTATTGGTTGGTGTAACATTTTTTAGAGTTACATCAAGTGTAACTTGAACCCAACCCTATATTTCTTAATTTGACGTGAATTTTGATAAATCTACCGTTAGCTTACATTATCTTCATATATTTTTCATGCTTACAAAATTTCAAGGTGATCAAAAATTAATAGTCATGTCATCAATCAATTGTTTAAATTCAAGTTTTTGTAGTTTAAAATAACGCATAAAAGATGAGTTTAAAGATCAAATGGTAAATTACATCCGATTGGCATGAAAATTGGCATACATGTTAAGAACATATAGAACTTGTAATCCACCGGTTGGATTTTCAAAATATGAATTTAATAACAAGTTATTGGTTGGTGTAACATTCAATAATAAGTTATTGACAATGCCTTTCTCTAAATCCGATCGTTTGATTGTGACCTTAATTTTCCAAAATTAACATTTCATTACACTCTTCAAATCCAACAGTTAGATTTCAAATCTAAGAATAGCACGTGGTGAACGTGTGCTGTGTACTTTTGCGTGGGTCTTTCTTTTTTCTTTTTCTTTGTATTGAAACCAAAAGTGAGTCCTTTTTATATATATATATATAAAAAAAATCTAATGTGAGGTGTAATTAAAAAAAATTATAATTATTTTTTTAATCCTAATTCTAAAGTAAGTCAAAAAGTTCAGTTTTATATTATATATAGATAATAATAATAAACAACCGAAACGAATGTTGCCTTAGTGGTTAACACGTGTGCCATGCATATTATTCAAGGTACCGTCCAAGGTTCTAACCTCCTTGACAGGTTTTTTTATTATTATTTTTTTTCCTTTTCATTTTTAAAGTTACTATTATCAAAACTATGTCGTTTTGGTTCTATTTAAAACTAAACATAAAAAACCCTACACATCTTTTTCTCATTCGGCCGCCCTCTCTCTACACATGTGCTCTCTCTCTCTCTCTCTCTCAAATACTGATTTCCCAAACCCTAGATTCCCTGAAACTCCAAATTTTCCCTTATTCTCCTGTTTTCTCAACAGTTGAAAGTGGGCAATGGAGAGGATTTCTTTCCTAGGAATGGTCGATGGAATTTCAACAATAAGGTATTTCCTTTTTTTTCTTACTAATTTTGATTTTGATTCAGCGTTTCTTATGGTATTTTCAACATTTCGTGTAGAAATTAGTGCAGCCAACAAAGATTGAACGCTGGGCTGTAGTGAACTTCTCAGCGCGTTGTGATACACAAAGTCTTGTACGGGATCTAATTAAATGTGGAGATCTGAAAGGAATTGTAAGTATGTTCCTGATATGAATACTACAATGCCTTTTTGTCAATTTGCCTTCATGGTGTATCCGAAAAATAGGATTTAAATTTTTTATTTTTTTTTAAATGTCACTTCCATGACCAACTATAATTGGCAATTTGGTGTAAATACTATTTAAAAACTGGAAAGTGGAACACCTTCAAGGGCTTAAAAATCATAGCATGTACTCCTTGTTTTTTCATGTCTCTGAAACCTTTTTTCCATAAAATATTATATACTAATGAGCTATAAGCATGACTACATGGGGTTAAATTTTTTTTCTTATTATACAGGTGTGTGCGTGAGTCAGTGTAAGCTTGAACGCATGCAGCCGTGTGATGATTCATGGAATAATTATTATTCTTTTTAGCCAATTCTCCAAACTTTATAATTCTTTTTTTTTAAGCATGTTATAGTTGCTAAAAGAAAAAAGAATAATTATTTATTCTTTTCCCACTCGAATATCTTTCCCAAGCCTTAAGCTCTAGCAATTAATGGTTTTGGGTCCTCTATTTTTTTATTATTATTATTTTTTGCTTTAATTTATAATATCATTATTTATAAAAAAATTTAATAAATAAAGAAGAAAAAAAGTTGATGACAGAGACCAGCTGCAGGTAAAGTAAAAGTTAATTGTGATTTTTTTTTTAATAATAAAAGTTAATTGTGATTTCTCCACCCATTGCCACCAACTTAGCCACCGCAGCCATCGTCGACCTCCACTGCCACCACCATACGTTTTCCCCTCTTTTTTGGTGTTCAAGTTTTTTTAAAGTGTAAGTCTTTGTGTTTTAGCTTATGGGTTTGCTTTGATTTGGTTTTTCTTTAATGGGTCATGGAGTCTTTGTGTTTTGGCTTATGGGTTTGCTTTGATTTAGTTTTTCTTTAATGGGTCATGGAACTTTTGTGCTAATTTTTGTTGTTTGCTTGTTTTGGTTGGATTTTGGTACAGAAAACTCTTATTAAAATTTGGATTTTTGAGCAAAAAGACTTGAGCATCAAAGGCTGAATCATTGTAAGTTTATGTGTGTTTGTAAATCTTGTATTTTTTATTTATTTATTTCTACTTAATTTTTCTATAGTGTGTAGATTTTGGATTTTTTTGCTATTAGTTTTGTGGTTTAGCTAGCTTGAGATTAAATTTTTATTAAAGTCCACTGCCCACTAATGTGTACAAGGAGATTCTTCCATTAGATGAGGATTTCTACTTAAAAATTATATCTTCAATGTGTTATCATTATATATATATATATATATATGTATGTATGTATGTATGTATGTATATGCTTGCTTTAGTTTTTATTTTTTCATTGAATGCAGAGAATGAGAATGAGAGAGAATTAGTTATGGATGAGAATTAGTTTTTATTAAGCTGTGTTTGTGTGTGTGTTATTATATTAGAAATTACAATTATTACTTTATATGAAATTATAGTATTTTTTTTATAATCTTGGAAAATTAAGAAAGTTGTGGCTTTCTTTTTTTGCTGGTTTCATTTGGTGTTATTGGTCTAGGTGTTGGGGTTTCACTCTTGTCGTGAGTAAATAATCTCAACTAAATGCTCTTTATATAAATATATATATATATATATTGTTACTAAATTTTCATGCACCATGACTCATTAAAATTTTCTGCAATAGGATTCTCATATGCAAAATTTGGATGATTTGGAGTACGTTTTTCAGTTGAGACATTTAGGCATAATGGGTAAGTTTCCTTATGTGTACCAAATGACAAAGTTTGGATACAATTAAACTTCAAATATTTTCTGCAAAGTGGTCCTTAATTTTTTTGCCTAATTGTTCCAAGTCCTAACTCATAAAAATTTTCTGCAATGGCACCTTTATTTGCCTTCCACATCATTTAATTGTCCTCTTTTATTTTGCAGGTTAAGTACTCATTTATTATGATAAGCTTGGACTTTTTTTAGAAAGGTGTTTGCTTGGCTTGAGCATAGTAAGTAATTTTTGCTTAAAACTTTGTCCTTGAAATGTTAATAATTGTGTTGGGGTGGATTGTTGAGTTTGAGCAAGCGGGTGGCTTGCATGGTGCTATAAGGTTGTTTACATTTATATTGGAAGTGTTTACTTCTTTTTTTTATAAGCATATAAATTATAAGGACAAAGTTATAAAATCATAATAGGCTAATAGCAAAAGGATTTGTGAATCTGATTACCAAAATTTTCCACAAAGAAAATTGAAAAACTTTCATGTGAATTTAATAGTGCTTGGTTTGATGAGATTGAAATTAGTTGTAGTGCCAGGATACAATGTCACCTTTTGTTTGTGTTGTTATCATTTCAAGTTGACACTTGACATTGGAAAAGACCCAGCAAGTGAATTTTTTTTTTCCCCTTACTCACACAATAGCACAAGACATATAAATTAGTCGTTACACCATTGAAAATTTTATAATCCCGCACTAGATGACATGGGTTTGATACACTCCAAAACATAAAAGTAGAGAAATGATAGAGGGATAAGCTCTTTTTCAGAACATCCTATTGTTTTTTTTGTCATCTTTTCCCTTGTAATTTGTAGCATCATTGGGTGGTTGTTTTTTTTTTTTTTTGGTATAGGTAGACAAGTGTTTTGTTACAACCACATTTATTTTGGAAGTATTGTACTATGTTTAATATTGTCATAGTTTAGGTGGTTTTTTTTTTTTTTTTTGTAGGTAGACAAGTGTTTTGTTCAATTCAAGATGATACATGTATTGGTATTAAACATATATATATTTTGAATTTATGGTTAATGTGTTATTGTGGAATATTGATGATCAATAGGTATATTTGATTTATTACAAGCTTGTGTTAGTTATTGTTGAATTGTAATAGGTTTATATAGCATTTTTAATATTAAAAAAAAATAATGAGTAGGTTTTGTGACGTTTTAAAAACGTCGCTAAAAAGTAAGGAGGAAATTCTTCATAGCGACGCCTTTAAAACGTCACAAATAATCAATCCTATAGCGACGTTTTTAAAAACGTCGCTAAATGCATGTTCCTACATTATCCACAGAAATGTTATATTATTTAGTGACGTTTTAGAAAACATCACTAAAAGTTTTTGAACGCCACTAAAGAGTCACATATGGCGACGTTTTTTGAAACGTCGCAATATACCTATAGTGACCAAAATATTGCGACGTTTTCGAATGTCGCGAAAAAAAAAATGTCGCTGTAGCCCATTTGTGTCTATAGCAACGTTTTTTGGGTTTTTAGTGACGTTTTAGAAACGTCGCCTAAACCCAGATTTCTTATTGTGTCTTATTTTGTTCACAATACACGTTGAGGGAGAATCAGATGGTTCAGGCTTACCTGGGACTGTTAATTTCTGGGTTCAAATCCATAACCTCCCTTTTCTACTTTTGACAGTGGAGGTAGCAGAAAACATCGGTGCAACTCTTGGGACTTTGGTAGGGATGACAATTTTGTCCTATCCTGCTTGACTCGCCCCTCCCCGCTTCGCCTCAAGCGAGTTTTCCTCACCCCACAAAGGTGGTGGGCGGGGATGGGGCATGATTTTAGCCCCGCACCACGGGGATGGGTGGGGATGGGTTTATACATTTTAGACCCAACTCGCCCCGTCCCATCTTCGCCCCGCCCTGTATTGATAAGTGTTAAATTGTAAATTTTTCATACCCTAAAACTCTACTATTTAAACAAACATATTATCAGCTTTTTTTATTCTACCCAACATTGGTGGAAATAAGGTACCAATTTTAACATTTTCTTTTGTCTTTATTATAAACAAATTTATATACTATTGAATAGATTTTGTATTATGAGATTTTTGTTTTTGTTGTGATATTGTCTTGTTAAAAACTTTAATAATGTTATTCAATTGTTGCTAAAAATTAGTTTTATTTGATGGGATAAAATTATTTGTAATTTCAAGTATATTTTTATTAATGAAACAAGTTTTATTAAAAACAATTGTAATAGTTATGGGAAAATTAACAAGAAGTAGGGTTTTACGGGGTGGGGCAGGGCTTCACGGGGCCCCAAAGGGTGAAGATGGGGCAAGAAAATTTTTCTCGTCATGCGGGGCGGAGCGAGGATGGAGTAAGACAAAACCATGCCCCATTGCCATCCCTAGACTTTGGTTCCGACCCAAGACAAATTTGAGATGACCGAGGGCAATTTTATGAGGGTGAGAGTGGGTCTAAACCCTGCTCAACCTTTATGCAAGGGTCAAAGGGTGGTTTTCGGGGCTGGTCGTGATAGGTGGGTGTTGTTCAAATATGAGCGTCTCCCAAATTTTTGTTATTGGTGTGGTCTTCTCTCCCATGATGCGAAGGATTTGTGATCGATGAATTAGTGGTAATGGCACTTTGGAGATTGATTCTCAGGAATTTGGGGATTGGTTGCGAGCTTCTTTTTTTCAATCCTTTGAGGAAATAGGTAGTCACTTTGGTTGGATATGAGAACTCAACACAACAGGGAGAATATGTGCCTCCCAGGCAGCCCCATTTGCGCCCAGTGGTGAACCTAGGTTAGGCAAAGAACTACCAGCCATCTCTTGCTGCTGATTCTATCTCTGCTCCTCCCCCGATTTCAGAAATTCCAAAAGATCCACAAGAACCTCATATGTCCCATGTAGCGTCAACTTTAAACACTTCAGATGGTAATATTCCAACTTCATGTGACACTATATCTTCTGTGATGTCTTTTGATTCTCAAATCCAAGATATTGATCGTGAGCTGACCAAGTTTGATAGCCCTACAATTCCTTCCCCATGTGATGTGGTTAACCCAGAACCCAGGGCACTTAATCACAGTGGGAAAAGACCTTTGGTTGATTCAGAAGGCATCTTGGGTTTTCCCAAGAAAAGACAACATGTTGTTCAAATTGATGTAGTCCCTCAAACGCTATTAGTGGAGGCTGGGTCCTAGCCCCACCAAAATCAATGAATTGCTTAATTTGGAACTTTTTTGGAACCCACGTACAGTGAGAGAGCTTATGAAGATTACACGGGAAAAAGATCCCTCTTTTGTGTTTATAGCCAAAATATGGACAGATGAAGATAGGCTAGATCACGTTCTTCATAATCTTGATTTTGACCAAAAGTGGGTGGTTCATCGAAGCTCTAGAGGTGGCGGTCTCACTCTACTTTGGAAAGATTCAGTAAATCTTGTTTATCTATTATATTCATTATCTCTCTCATAGCATGTAGATCTGCCAACTATGTGCGACCTACATGTTATGAGAGGGGAGATTGCCCATATACCGATTGCGTAATATAATTATTGGACTAAATTGAAAACTTACACTCTTAAATTTGGGGTAATTATAAATTTTTCTGTTGTAATTTAAAATATTTTATTCACTTTCTTAATTATACATATCGTTTTTATTGAGAACCCTTCTTTCCATACCCATGCCCATGCTGATGTTTTCATTATAAAAAAAAAAAAAAAAAAACTCCTAAAACTACCGTAGGAACTAGTTGATCCTATATATTAAATCATGCTAGGTGGATTTAATTATTTGATGTAATAAACAACCTTATAAATCTTTTATCAAAACAATTTGGCAAAAATGCAAAATTTACTCTCTAAGTTTCACCAGAATTCAGTTCAAACCCTCTAACTTCAATTATTTTCTTCAATTGAGTCTTTTAAGTTTCAAAATTTTTCAATCAATGCCTCACAATATTATTACTAGATCACTATTTTAAATATAAAAGGCTGAACATATAATGGTATTTTAGGAGTTTTAGTGAATGTTTCATTAAACCTCATTTCATTCCCCCCAATTATTGGGGGAATGGAAATTTTAGGTTTTGGGGAAATAGAGAGGAATGAGTGTTCCCTCCTATCTATTCATCCCTCCAACTTAAATTTCCAAATAAGGGAATGAATTTTCCATTTTTTCAATTAAAACTCCCAAACAAGAGAAATAAAAGAGTGTCATAAAATTATTCTTTTCATTCATTTTTATTCCATTCATTTCCCTCCTCCCAAAAAGCTTGTAAGTGTCACTTAACGAACACATCAATATAGGTATAGACAAAAATGATGCTAATCAAAATTCTTGGTAGCATAGAGGAGTCAATTAAAAAATTTAAACTTTAACGGTCAAAATCAAAATTACTTCAAACTTTAAAAGTGTAATTTGCAATTTAATCTAAGTATTGCTATTATACATCTCCAATTGAAAAACTCTATGACTGCGTAGTCTTGATCTGTAGGGGAAACAAAAGTATATTTTAAATTATTTTCTTCATTCATTTACATTCCATTCATTTCCTTCCTCCCTGAAAAGACATGTAAGTGTCACTACAAACAACATGAGGTTTTTCAACATGTTTTTATCTACGGTCACTAAAAACTGTTGATAGAAACCTTAATTTTCTACAGTTATATGCAACGGTGGAGCAAAAGCAAGACAATTAGCATATTTATTTCTACGGTTGACATAACTGTTGAAACAAGGGTCAGAAAAAAAAAATTTCAGCTTTTTCTTCAGGTTTCAGACCGTGGAAAAAAAAGGGTCAAAAAAATTATATAGATAAAAAGTTTTTACCAACAGTCGTTTACCACGGTTGAAAATAAGTAACACCATATTATATAGAAGCTACAGTATCTCACAAGCCAAAATACGTTACATGCTCTCTTTCTCGCTCTCGCTTTAGCTCTCGCTCTCGCTCTCTTGTACCTCACATCAGAAACCCAATCGGCTTGGTGGTCGCATTTTCTCACAGGTTCTCTCTCTCTCTCTCTTTGCATTCCTTATTCAGTTGCTGCTGAGAAAACTTTCTATTTCTCTATTATTTTCTCAGCAACCAAACAAAGTTCTTGGCTTCAGTTGATTTCTCTTTGCTTTAGATTCACTATGCTGGTACTATTACGTCTAGATCTTCTATATATTCACACTTTCCCCAATCCAATCCCTCCGATTAGGTATCTTCTATATGTTCATTTATGAATCCAATTGCTTAGTCTCCATAAAAACCTAACCTTCAATCTTTGTATTTTTTTTTTCAATTCTTAAATTCGATTTTTTACAGCTTTATAATTAAACTGCAAATTCGGAATTATTGTTTAATTACTCTTAATTATCACAAAAATGGCTGAATTGCTTTTTACCCCCATTGAAGTTTACTTTCTTGACCAATGAAAATGCTAGTTAAAATTGAAATTGAGTCTTGATCATCAGGTAATGCTTGATTTTGCTTTGTCAGTACCTTGATTTGGGAACAAGACTTGAACAAAGATATAGAAGTTATTCGTTTATTGTTTTTGCTGTTAATGTAATTTGGAAATTTAGAATTTGATGGAATATAAAAAAATTATATAAAAATCATGATGCCAATCCATTTTGCAGTTCAGAATTTGAATCTTACATCGTTTATGTTATTTCTTTTAATTTTAAATCTGTCTCTAAGAGAGGTTGTTATTTTTTCCTCTTAACTTTCCTATAATTTTTTTGTGTATATTAACTTTCCTATAACTTTCCCATTTTTCATCAAAAGAAAGTTAGTCAATATCCCATTTAATGGGACATGTGCATTGGTTTGAGTTTCAAATTCTTCACGGGCATGTCTTGATTGGTAGCAAGTAACAATCATCATTATTGCTTACAATTTCCAATTCCTCTTCTATCGTCTAGAAATTATAGCCCCACAAGAAAGATATGATGGTTTTTTGTTTGTTGATGTATTTTGGTTGGGTGGATGTGTTTTGAGTGCTTGAAATATTTTTCTAAACGCAACCTATTTGCTAATTTTAAAGTATAGATATTAATATATTGACACACTACCTCTAAGATATTTTTAAATTGAATTACGATTTCAGTTTAAAAATCTGTTACACACAACTTTTTGGGCGTGTGCACTAGTCATTTCCCCACTATATTTGTCAGGCTGGGGTATTGGGAAACTCCTCATAATCATAGTACCATCTAGCCAACACATTTAATCATATTCTTTGGGATACACGGTCTCTGCTCCAGTGTTTGGAACTTGGTAACTATTGCACAGGGTTTGAAAACATACCATCTGTATCAACAATGCCTTAGCTTTGATCATGATAATCTGCTGTACTGGTTGGACAATTCTGTTGATTTTTAACAATGCCTTAGCTTAGATTTTTATTCTGCTTGTGGAAGTTTAGTTGATGCAAAAAAATCATTTGATGGTATTCCAGTGGAGGATGTGATTTCATGGAATTCAATTGTTGCAGTCTATGCAGATAATGGTTTATTGTTTGATGCTCTTAAATTATTTTCAATTATGCAGTTTTGGGGGAAGAGGCCTTCGATTCGATCATTTGTAGGCTTCTTGAATTGGTCTAGTGGGTCCAATAATATTCAATTGGTAAGCAGACTCACTCTTATGTTCTAAAATTAGGCTTTGATCATGGAAGCATGCATATCCAATCTGCTTTGATAGATATGTATGGGAAATGTGGTGACATTGGGTTTTATTGGAAAACTAGTATCTTGATAGTGGACCAATAATAATACTCCCTCCGTTCGGACTGTCCCAATTTGTTTGTTCTCTATTCCATTTTGGGATGTCCCAAAATAGTCCTGTTTCTAAAATTAAAAACCACTAATTTACTAATGTTCCTATTATGTCTCTACTTAATTTCCAAAACCATTTTTGATAAATTTATTTAAGGGTAGTTTTGGAAACTATACATTTTTATACAGCAGACAAGACAATAAATGATGTTCCCTTAAAAAGTTGGATTTTTGAAATAGGACAAAAAAATTGGGACAGAGGGAGTAATAATTAGTACCATGGTGCTCGAGAATATGAATCTGTATTCATTTGGGAGTCTGACAATTGGGTGTCTATTCAGGCTTCTGTTACCAAAGATACACCAATATCTGTCAGCCGAGTTACGTGGAGCCCAGATGGAAATTTTGTGGGTATGTGAACAAAGTGGTTGACTAAAAATTTTAACATGTCAGTTTGTGTATCTTATTAGTCTTCTTGTTGCAGGGGTTGCATTTACCAAGCATTTGATTCACCTGTATGCTTATCATGGATCAAATGATCTTTGCCAAAATTTAGAGGTGAAGTGATGTTTCTGCTTTTTTATCTAGGAAAAATTTGTATGTGTAGCTTGACTCATGTTCATTTGTCATGGCAGATTGATGCCCATATTGGAGCTGTGAATGACTTGGCCTTTGCCCATCCAAATAAACAACTATGTCTTGTGTCCTGTGGAGATGACAAGCTGATAAAGGTGAGAACCATTTTTTATTATATGTTACAATTGATGAAAAACACTCCACATTATCTAAATGGAAGAGTTGATATAGGTGTGGGATCCGGCGGGGCGAAAACTATTCAACTTTGAAGGTCACGAGGCGCCAGTATATTCCATCTGTCCTTATCACAAGGAGAATATTCAGATATAGTGAAAGGAGAAAGCTTTATGGGTTGTCAAAATATTCTTTTAGAGCAGTCATCAATGTTTGAATCATATAAGAAGGCTCTAAAGCCGATTTAGTCCAAAATCCTTGTACATTATACAACATGCATATATTACTCATACAACTGAGCTTAAGCAGTGTTTTTAAGGTTGACTAAGCATATATTTATTTCAATCTCAGAATTTACACTTTGATTAAGCTGTTATGGTCATGGTAAAACTTGAATAGTGTGATGACATTCACCTGGTAATTGCCATCAACAAGCCCTTAGTTCCTACCATATCATATTTGATTAACTGCTACTTAAATTTAAATTATACATTAATTGGCTGTTCAATAATCCCTTTGATATTAATGACAATTCCACCATGATCATGGCTCTTTCTTGTGGCCAACAACCTTCATGACATAACTGTCTCCACTGCTACCAAACACTTCAATTGCATTTGCACCACCATCACACAAGTAGCTCCACACCACTACCACCTTATAACTGTAGTCAACTTGACTACTTGCTGTAGCCAGAGCACAATGGTTAAATGCATGCAGGAAGGTGGGGTAGGCGTTGCATTTAATTCTTATAGTTATAACAGCCCCCCCCCCCCCCCCCCACACAACCCAAATAAAAAATACTTTAACTTTTGATAACCCCAACTAGTAAAAAGGTAAAGGATGCTTTTGTGTGTGTGTGTATATATGCTTTTGGGTTGACTTGTTCTGATCTGATTGGGATGTTTATAGGATGACATATTGTCTTAGAGAATCCTATGAAGAAGATGTTGTTGATGCCAGTAGAACCTTGAGACGGTGTGAAGTTAGTGATGATCTTGATGAAGGCATGTAGCAAATTATGCAGCAAACCTTGAGAAGGTATGTTTCCTTTCTTTGTGTTTAGCGTTTCTTGTCATTTTGTTCTCAATGTAACAAAGGGCAATGCTAGAGTGAGAAAAAGAAAGCTTGTGTGTGCAGCCCATAACTGGAGCAATAATTCCAAATACAATAGATAATTTGAACTGAAAATATTTTTTAATCCAAAACTTGTAATTCTTTTTGTCTACTTGCTCTGTTGAATTTGAATGCATTACAGCTAAGTGATATTTTTATTTCACTGGAACAAGAAATTGGAGAGCCTTGAAGTAAGACCATCATGGTTTGAGATTATTTATTAAGTCAATGAATTGTTTTTTGGTTAAATCACAATGGGCAGGAATTGGGTAATTGATTAAGGCTATTTGGGGATTTTGGTTGTTAAAGTATTGCCTTTGCATTATGAGGTGCACCTTTTAAATTTGAACCCATGATCCTATTGAATATCATGGGTTCAAATTCAATACCCACTTAGTGCAATGTACATCTTTTTCCTGCTTACACTACAAAGGTTCCATCTAGGAAAAAATATTCTTGTCCATTAATTTCATTTAAATTGTGTGCCATATTCAAATTATTTTTTATAAAAAAAAAAAAAAAAATCTAATTGGTTCATTGTTTTTGTTTCTTTGTACAGGACAATTTCTGGGAGATGGGTGTTGATAAACAAGTTGAGAAGCTCACCACCAATTTCCTGGCCATTCAAACTGTCCTTGAAGATGCGGAGAGAAGACAGGTTAAGGAAGCTACAGTA
>JARYZH020002617.1:0-14697 GCA_030021035.2 Notholithocarpus densiflorus
ACTTCCACACCACCACCACCATTTCCACCATCATTTTCCGGCAAGATTACCAGAAAATTCTTGAGAACCCATAAGCACCTTTACATCATTTTTTTGAGGTAAAAATTTCTAATCTTTTTGGTGGGTTTTACACTTTTGCTTGAGGTTATTTTTATCTAAGCTTTAATAATGATACCCATGTGATTTTATGAGCATTGGAAGTGATATTTATGTGTTTGTATGTATGAGTTTTGTATTGGTGGAATTATTTGATGAGTGGATATATGGTTTGTGCTAATGATGACTACTTAAGGTTTATGTATGGTGGAAAATTTAGGGGTTTAGAGTTATAACATGTGATGGTTGGTAAATCTAATTTTTCCATTGCCATTGGGTTTATTTAGAGTTAGTTGAAGTTCTAAACTTCTTGTCTTGGAGGATATTTTGATTTTGCTTTCAAGGGTCTCTTAATGATGTAGTGTAAATTTTATGGAATCTAGTCATGATGTTAGAGATGATATTAAATGGGTTAACTTTAGAAATTGGAGTTTATGCCTTGTGAATCAATTTGTTGAGAAACTTTGGAAGTGGAATATATTATTATTGATGGGGTTAAATACTAGGCTAGCCTAATTAAGTGCTCATTTGGCAATTCCTAAATTGTAGCTAGATACAATTTTAAGCTTTATGCTTAATGTGTTAGGTTTGCTTGATATTGTTGAGATTCTAGCTAATCTCCTTTGGAGCTTGGAGAATTAGGTTTTTTACGGGTTGCAAGTTAAGTAGCTTTTTTAATGGAAAATAACCATGTTGCATAAACATTGTTTTTGGGTCAAACACATTTTGGTAAATTATATATGGATATATATTTTCTTAAAAGTGTTGTGTTGTGACCTTATTATATATTATTATATATGAAAAGTGCATAATATTTGGTATTGCATTTGGGGAAATGCATGAATTGTTGACATGGAAAAATGAGCATCTTTTATTTAATCTTTGATGAGGAAATCATGGATTTTATGGTGTATTAGAAAATTTAAAGATGCTTATCTTATCTTGTTATGTAGGAAATTGATAGAAAATCTCTTGACAAGAATGAAGTTGAAAACCTTACAAACTTTGTAAAAGTTAGATTATTTAAGGCTTTTCTGAAATTACCTAGATATAAACTATGTGTTTCAAAGTATATGTAACCTGTGAGCCTTATGTGGTTTTAACACCATGCCATGTGTGATTTTCCGGTGATCACCCAATTTGGTTTCCGTAGTCTTTGTGACAGCAGAATCAAATCCAAGTCAGTGCCCTTTCACTTTGGATGATGCGTTCTTCCCTGCTGCCCATGGGGGGAAGAGGTTTCTTGATTGTGTGTAGTTGAGGCTACTGCCCATAGGGCGAAGAGACCACATACAAGAGAGGTCCTATTTGATGCGCTCTCTCTGCTACCCATGGGGGGAGAGAAAAATCTTGAGGGTATGGGTGAAGCTGTTGTCCATGGGGCCAAGAGTTTGCATACCAAAGAGGACAATATCATATCAGTTGTGAATGGGTGGATCCCCTTACCGGGCTATGTGGTAGTATGGTATATTTGTGATAATTGACCTTATGTTAGATATTATGGCTTTGGAAATTATATTGTTGGTGCTCACAGATTATAGTATATAATTTCAAGGTATTTACTTTGAGAAACTTTGTGTTTCATTATTTAATCATTCTTGTCATATTATTATTATTGAAGATGAAACTTGCATTTCCCCCACCCCCATTAATTATGCTACTTACTAGGCGTTATCTCATCCAACCCTCTAACAGTTTTTCAGATTTATTAGCTATACCTTGGGTATGGAGTGCTATGCTAAATTTGGTGTCCGTTTGGTTTGGCGTCCGCGTTCACGCGTCTGGCATTTTTGGCTTTTTTTTTTTTTTTTTTTGGGACCAGCACTTAATGCACTGTTCATGGGACATGAACAGTGTATTTAGGCCAATTAACAGTGCTGAATGGTAGTGAACAGTAATAAACAGTAACCAGAAATTATTTTTTTATTGTTTTCAGTTTTCAGCAAAATAAGCGGTATCCAAACGCACACTTGGAGACTTTTGCTATAAATGGTTGGTGACTCGATCTTGCTATATTCAATGAGACCTTAATTAATTCTATTAGAGGTGGGTCGCTTGAGGTTTGTTAGCCTTTGGCGTGGTAGGCCTAGACTCGATGTTAAGGTCCTTATTCTTGATAAGATTGTGACTTTGTGTAATTTAATCAGAGTTTTGTAATATATTCATGTATTATGTGGAGTCATATGATTTTTAGTTATTGTTCATAATTGTGTTATAGAGCTCTGACTTGTAATGTGGAGATTTTAGTATGGTTATATATTCTTATCTTGTGGAAAAGAAAGGAAAATAAAGATCTCCTATAGTTTGATTTGCCAAAAAGGAAAAATCTACAGGTACCCTTGGGATGTATTTCTCATGCTTTAGACCCTTTTGGGTTTGGGACATGACAATTAAAAATCATCCTTATTTTTGAAATTTTATATTTTGATTTCCATTTGTTTTAAGGATAAAGCTTAGTCTCAGTTTCTTGTTGTTCCTTAGGTTATAGAAATCCTTATTTTTTGAAATTTTCTATTTTGATTTCCTTTTGTTTCAAGGATAAAGCTTAAGCCCAATTTCTTCTACATTGTTTGTAAGGTTCTCTAATAAAATTCAATAATTTTTTATTTTTTTGATAATTAGATAGTTACAATAGAGGAGGATGGATTTGAACTTTGAATGTCTTGGAAAGATCAAGATGTGCCAACCAACTAGACTAAAGGCTCTCAACAATCATTTGGTTGCATTAGCTAACAAATCACATAATTTTGATAGATAGATAGTAGAGGAGGGGGAGGAGGAGGAGGTGTTATTCGTATTATATAGTTGAATTTAATTTTCCTTATGAGAAGATAATACTTTTTGTGTTGAATTCGTATTATATAGTTTTTTTTTTTTTTTTTTTTTTTTTTTTTTTTTGGATAGGAAATGCATTAACTTTTCATTACTAAGAAAACATAAAATTTACATCATGGATGAGGACTTGCTTGGCAAAGCAAGGATCCTCTTCAACCCATACAATGTCATTAACAATGCTATAAGCATTTTTTGCTACTAAGTGAGCTGGCATATTCCCTTACCTCTTGACATGGGAAAACTAGACTTGTCTAAACTCCCTACATATCTCATGGACACCCTGAATAATAGAAGCAATAGTTGAGGGAGGAGATGAAGAGTCTACCAATGCATTTACCATTACCTGCGAATCTCCCTCCAACAACACATTAGTAAAACCACGGCTTAGAGCAAACAAAATTCCCGCTTCAAATGCCTTGGATTCAGCTTCAAGTGGATTGAAAGGAGCTTCCAATTTTCTACATAAAGCCGCTACAACCTGCCCCATGCTGCCTCGAATTACAATCCCAATACCAGTTGATCTTATATCATTGAAAATGGTAGCATCAACATTTACTTTACACAACCCCAGTGGTGGTGGGGACCAATTCATCTTCTGGACCACAGTACTCGAATGCTCATCACTATCATTAGTCGTAAGGAACTTAGCCGAGTAATGCATTGCACCATACACTAGCTCTTTCCCAGATTTCATCACACCATTAAGACGCCATTCATTTCAACTGTGCCATAACTTCCATGCTAATATAACCAACCAAGAAACGGAATCCAAATTCACATTTTCAACCAACAGAAATTGCCACAAGATATCCATGAAAAAGATATCATCCCTTCTATCTAAGCTTAGGACCAACTTAGAACATTCCTACACCTCTTGTGCTCTCGGACAACTCCACAAAGCATGACCAGCAATTTCGAGTTTCTCTTTACACCACTCACATGAATCATCTGTCAACACCTTCCTTCTCCTTAGATTTACTTTTGTAGGCAATGCTTCCCTACATGCTCTCTATGCAAAATGCCTAACCTTATGGGGAATAGGAAGCCTCCAAAAACTTCTCCAAAACCTTCTCATCAAGCTACAACTAAAGCACTCCCTCTATTTTTCAGAAAATGATATTTTCACAACCAAATGGTAAGCACTTTTGACAATAAACTTACCATTAGCCGTTTCAGCCCACACCAATTTATCCAAAAGGAAACAGACACTCAAAGGGATACTTTTGATTGCTTTAGCCTCATGTGGCAAAAAAATAAAGTCCACAACCGAAGATTTCCAACACATGGCATCAGTATCTATCAACTCTCCAACCCGTGTGTCCTCATGCAAGAACAACCAAGGAGAAATCACCACATGAGAGGATGAACTAGGCAGCCATCTATCTCCCCACACCTTCAGATCCCTCCCATTTCCCGCTCTCCACATCATTCCTTCCTTCACCAATCCTTGCACCGCCATGATACTCCTCCATGTATAAGATGGATTATGGCCTAGAGAAGCTTGAATAAAGTCACATCTAGGAAAATATTTAGCTTTCAAAACCCGGAACACTAATGAATCTTGGGCTAATTGCAATCTCCACCCTTGTTTGGCAAGTAAAGCCAAGTTAAAACATTTCAAATTTTTAAACCCCATACCACCACAAGCTTTGGGTTCACACATCTTTTCCCAAGACACCCATGGGATTTTCTTCTCCTCAGATTTTTGGCCCCACCAAAAGTTTATAATCATGCTTGTTAGATAATCACATAGTGAATCCGGGATTTTGAAGCAACTCATTGTGTATGTTGGGATTGCCAAAGCCACTGCTTTAATGAGGATTTCTTTGCCCGCTTTAGATAACAATTTCTCCTTCCATCCCGCTAGTTTTTTACCAGGCTTCTCCTTGATGTCATTAAAAGTATTCCTCTTGTTTTCCCCACAAGTGATGGTAAACCAAGATACTTCTCATGTTGTTTTATGACTTGAGCCCCAAACCTTCTTTGGATTTCCCCTTGAATATCTCTTGGAGTGTTTTTGCAAAAGAAGAGAGAAGTTTTTGCCCTGTTTAGCTGTTGACCCGAGGCTCTCTCATAGACTCCCAACACTCTTTGTAGTTATCACAATCCTCCAACAAAGCTCTACAAAAGATTAGGCTATCATCTGCAAAAAAAATAAATGGAAGAGTTTGGGCCCCTCTCTGCAAACTGAAATTCCTTCATAACACCATTAGCCACTGAAGCCTTAATAAGAGATGATAAACCCTCTGCACATAGGAGAAATAAATAAGGCGATAGTGGGTCCCCTTGGCGAATACCCCTAGTAGGAGTAATGCATCCCATGGGGCTCCCATTGACCCTAATTGCATAGGTAATAGAGGTAACACACTTCATAACAAGGCATCTCCATCTTTCAGCAAAACCTAACTTCTCCATAATTTTTTCCAAACAACACCACTCCACTCTATTATATGCTTTACTCATGTCAAGTTTTAGAGCCATCTCCTCAACTTTTCCCCCCTTCTTTTTACTAATATGATACATAGTTTCAAACGCTACTAACACATTATCAGTAATAAGTCTACCATACACAAATGCACTTTGAGAATCACTAATAATTGATGGAAATATTCTTTTAAGTCTATTAGCTATAGCCTTCGAAGCAATCTTATAGATTACATTGCATAAACTAATAGACCTAAAATCAGTCACATATTTTGGCTCTTTAACTTTAGGAACAAGCACCACATAAGTTTGATTAAAGTTAGGAGGAGAGATACCATGGTTCAAGAAACCCAAGACCATTTTGCAAACCACACACCCACATGTACTCCAAAAATGTTGATAGAATAAATGTGGCATACCATCCAAATCCGGTGCCTTCAAAGGATACATTTGCTTTAGAGCTTTATGGACCTCACCCTCATGAAACTCATGAGCCAAATCAACATTCATCTCCTCTGAAACCTTCGGCTGAACTGCATGGATAAGCTCCTCAAACTCCACGGGTTAGGAAGAAGAAAATAGACCCGTGTAATACTCCACAAAAATGTCAGCTATCTTGGCCTCCTCCTCATGCCACACCCCATTCCCATAAAAAATTCCATCAATATGATTCTTGCTTTAACGATCCGAAGCTTTTGCATGAAAATACTTCGTGTTCCTATCACCACCTTGAAACTAATTTTGTCTAGCCCTTTGCCTCCACATCTCATCCTCCCTATCTAACCTAGGGCTGTCCAGAATGATCCAAGACCCGACCCACCCGAGGAAACCGACTAGATCCGATCCAACTCCGGCCGATCCGACTCCGGTCGACCCGACTACTCTGGCGGTCGGCAGAGGATCTTCAACCCCAGAAACTGATTCCAGCTAGTCGGTCTCGGTTTTCCTCCCCTAAAACCCAAAAAACTCGAACTGACAAAAGAAACGTAGAGTCCAGCGAAAATTTCCAGATTCCAGCCAAAGTTTTTCAGATCCCAGCAAAAAAAACCCAGATTATAGCGATATTTCACTTAGATCCGGTGAGATTTTCGCTGGATCTAAGTTTTTCTCGTCGTTTTCTTGCCGTCTTCTCAGATCTGTGACTCCGACCGACCCACCCGCCACCTGTTGATGGTCTGATCTGCCCAATCTGATTACTCCAACGGTTGGCGGCAGGTTTAATGTTTTGCCACTCGATTTTAGCGGGTCTGTTCCGGGTTAGGCACAAACCCAACCCAGACCGACCCGTGGACAGCTCTAATCCAACCAACAATTAAGTTCAATCCTCGTTTTTCTCAATGCATGAATTTGGTTTGAAGAAGCAGGTTGATTCTCCAACAATTCCAACCTTGCTTGTAATTCGGCCACCTTAGCCCCCACATTACCAAACTCCTCTTTGTTCCATCTCAATAATTCAGATTTGCACATTTCCAAACAATTTGAGATAGCCCAATCCGATCCCACCAATTCCCCTTCCTCCCAAGCCTCCTTAACAACCTCCTCACAACGAGCATCTTTGAGCCACATGGATGCAAATCTAAACAACTGTCTTAAAGTGTAGGGAGAGAGGTGAATGGTTTGATGCCGAGGAAGAGAGATAATGTAAAGTTGCCATTGGGAAAAGATTCAGCCAATCCGTATTCCCAAAAGCTCTATCCAATCTCTTTCTAATTTGAAGACCATCTCTTTGTTGAAATAGCTAAATAAACTTTGGCCCCACAAACCCCAATCTCTAAGTTCACAATAATTAATCACCTCCATAAACAATTTCATTTGTCTTTTTGGCCTCATACGTCCCCCTTCCTTTTCCTATAGCTCAATGATTTCGTTGAAATCCCCAATAACGAACCATGGAAGTGAAGAAGAATTCTTCAAAAACTTCAGTTTAGCCCAAGACTCCGGTCTCCTTTCCGTTTCCGGACTACCGTAAAACTCCGTAAGATGCCACCAACCAATACCCAAACCACCATCAATCCATGCATCAATATGATCATAAGCATAAGATTGCACATCAAGAGTCACCCCATCTTTCCAAAATAAAGCCAAACCACCACTATTACCATTGCTCGGAACAAACACCCCATGCTTTAAATTACACCTTTCTTTTGCGTTATCTATCCAATCCTTCTTTTCTACCTTAGTCTCCATAAGAAATACTATGTCGGGCTCTTCTTTATTCACCACCTTTTCCAAGGCACGAACTGTCCAGAGGTTCCTAAGCCCCCGGCAGTTCCAGCTTATAATACTCATTATGCTTGGCGGGGTTGCCTAGCAACTTTCTGCCATTGGAATAAGTTCAGTCATCTTAGTTGTCTTACCTCTCTTCCCACCAAATTCACTACCACTAGGCCCCTCCATAACTGATTTACGTTTCTGCCCAACATCAATGTCCATTCTAGAGCTCATTGTTTCCTCTAAGGGTCTCCCTTCCTTCCTTTTCCAACTACCTTGTTTAACCTTGCCCATGCATGGACTACTATCATCCTTCACATTAGAACCCTTAATGGCTAACTCACCACCCTTTTTTCCTTTGCATGAAATTCTATTACTCCTCTTTGATTTAATGACATCAACTGAGTCACACCCTATTTTAAAACCCAACCTAGAAGAGTCCACATCAAGCCCGGCCCTTAAAACCTGCAAAATATTCTCCACGTCCCTCTCTGCCACCTCCTCAGCAACAACAATTAATTATCAAAAGACCAGGGACCATTTTTAAGAATCCGAACCATCTAAAATTCAGTCTTAAACTTAAACTGAAACAAATTTGAACCAACTTCCACAATCTGCAACTCAAAGCCCAACCCCCAAACCCTCCTTAAAGTACTCAAAGCAGCTCTCTTATTATACGACTTACATGTTAAGAACTTCCCTACCAAACTAAGCACACAACTTTCGATCTTACTAATCCTCCTTTCTTCAGTGATCTCAATAACTTCCTCCTCCTCGGACGTGAGTTTTAAGTTTTCTAAAATTTCAGAAACACCCTCAGCCATGATGCATAAAGACACGATTAGAGAGAGAGAGAGAGAGAGAGAGAGAGAGAGAGAGAGAGAGAGAGAGAGAGAGAGAGAGGAAAAAGAAAGGACAAAACTCAGCCCCTTAGGTTAACCTAAAGGAGATAAGGACTCGTTTTGAAAACGAGAAGGAGAACTCCTAACAGGAGAAGATAAGGTTCACGAACCAGATTCCCAATAGTTATATATACACACACTGACGTAACTTTTTGGAAAATGCTAAAACCATAAACTATTTTACAAAAAACTGATTACGTGGTTGGTGATTATTGGTAAGTAAAAATTTAACGGTGGACCTAGATGAAAATCAGTAAGAATTTGTCACATCAACAGTGTGTAAAAATATTGTCATATAGTTTGTATCTGTATCATTACTTGTACTTTTTCACCCATCATTAATAGTTTACCAATAGGTGTCACATTTTTTGTGAAATTATTTATACATAGACTTATTCTTTTTCTTTTTTTTTTTCTTCTTTTTTCTTTTTTTGAAATTAAGGATGTCCAAACCGTTTTAAGTATCTAACTATTCACTTGGGCTATTGCAATCTCCTGATCCCATACATACTAGGTAATTATAGGGAAGAATCCCTAATGGGTAGGCCCAAAATACTGGCAAGAGGTTTCAAACCCAAGATCTCATAAATATCATGAGATCTTAGGAACTATTAAGCCAACCCTTGGAAGTTATAGACTTTATTCATTCAACCACTATGGTGCATAGCTGATCTAATTAATATCTAATTATATCAGATATTATATAGACTAAAAGTTCAATTTCCAAAACTCAAGATTGCATGCAATCATGACATACCTTTTGACTACTACACTTGTCAAAACTTCTATATTCCCATTCTACCACAATAAGAGTATTCGCATCAGTTTGTCTAAAATTTTCAATCTATTTTACACTAAGAACCTACTTTTTCTATTTTATACAAGCAATTTGCAAAAACACCCACATCAAATCATCTATTATACACTATGTTTTCTTTAAATAATCATTTTTTATTATTATTTTATTATTTAACTTACCCACCTACCCACTACTTACTACCCACTACCCACAATATCCACCACACACAGTCTCTCTTTCTCTCTATTTTTCTCATTTTTCTATACAACAGTCTCTCTTCTCCATAGCCCAACCTTCTCCTCTCTAACTCTAAAACTCTTTTTCTCTCACGATCAACCATAGCCAGAGCTCACCTTAAGCTCCGTCCAGGAATGAAAGCCCCAAAGCCTTTGCCATCACCGGTGGCAGCAAAGATCAGCTACAGCACCGCCACAAATAGTGGTCCAAATCTTCACTCTCTCATGGCAGCAATGAACACTCCACCCAAGCTTCCATGGCAGCGGCAACAGCAGCTTCAGCGTGAGTTTTGGTTTGATTTTTTATTGATTTTGGGTTTGATTTTCTGTTGATTTTTTGTTTGATTTTCCATTGATTTTTTGGTTGGATTATTATGTGTTGTAATGGTGGTGGTGGTGGTGATGGTGGGGTGGTGCTGGGTTGTGATGGTGGGTGGATGGTTGATCAGTTGTGCTCTTTAGATGGAGAGAGAGAGAGAGAGAGAGAGAGAGAGAGAGTGAAATGAGGAAGAAGAGAGAGCTTTGACCGGTGAGAGAGAAAATAAAATAAAATATTGATTTGCAAAGCTACAATAACCGTGTATATTTACACGGTTACTATAGCAGATGTGTAAAGTTACGTCATATGATGAAACGTATGATGAAAACCAAAAACCAAAAACCAAAAAACTTTTCATACGATGAAATGTATTTAAAAACACTAGCTGGTGTAGCCGTTTTGATTGTTCTTCTCTCGGTTTGCCAAAAAACAATGGGTAAAGTTTCAAGTATGATGAGTATTTATTACCAAAAAAATTAAGTAAGATGCGTAATAATTTGATGGGTCCTGTTAACGGGTTTCCTTAGGACAATGGTTAACAATCAATTTTAGGAAAGTTTTGACTTCATTTTTATGGGGAAAAAAAAAACTATCAAAACATTAATTTCATTTTTTTTCTTGTTCCCTAAAAACTTTCTTAAAACGAATTGTTAATCATTATCCTAAGAGCATTCATTAACATTTCCCTAATTTTATTAGCAACCTTGTTGTGGATGACTGTGATAGTCAAACAAATAAATGATAGAATTACAACCATAAGCAACCAAATTATTCCCTACACTCTAACCAACTATTAAATGTATTTTTATTATAAACTAGAGTATCTTTCAATGAGACCAAATGGCTTTAATTTAAAGGCTTCGACTAAAATTATTTACTATTATTGAAAAATTAACTTTCCTTTACAAAAGAAAAAGAAAAATAAAAAGTAACCTTTAAAAATGATGTTGTAACTAAATAATGTTGCCGAATTTTCTAATTTCATGATAGGATAAAATATATTAGGACCCCCAAAATTTTTATATTGTTACAATAAGTTCCTATTAACTTTTTTTTTAATAAGCATTCACATTAAAGCAACATATCATGTAGTCAAAACCAAACCAATTTTACAAGCTCACATTACTAAGCTCAGCATTTAGTACATAAATTTGGATATTGTAAAAATAGACTCTTTATGCCCATTCTCTGTTTAGTTATTACAATAAGATCCTCTTAACATTTTTATTTTTTGTCAACTTAATACATAAACTTTCATACTATAGAAATTGACTCCTTTCGTCCATTTTCAGTCTATTTAAACAATTTCTTTTTGCACCAAATCGTTAAATTAAAAAAATTTAAAAACAAAAAAAAACAAAACAAAACAAAAACAAAAACCCCCTAAGCTTTTATGTTGTTGCAGTAAGAGTTCCTCCTTTTCATTTCTCTTTAATGATTAAAATTGTTAAAATTGATGAAGAATAGACAGAAAGGGTCTATTAGTACCAAATTTTATGTACTAAATTGACCCCAAAAAAACATGTTAAGGACACTTGCTACAATAGCACAAAAGTTCAGGGAGGGTCTTAGTACATTTTACCTTTCATAATATCATAGGAGTTTTAAATTCAATGTTTTATTCTAATATATTTGATAGGATTTGAATCTATGGTGTTCACTTCATAATAATTGTTCATACAATTAGGTCAAGAAACTAATTAATTTTTTACATATGCGAAATTCGAACTTAGATCTCTTGTTTGAAAAAAACAATTATTATGATTCAAACTATCTAAACCCATAAATTCGATAAATTGAGAATTATTAATTATTATTTTTTGAGTATGGACACTTATTAAATATTAGTTGGTAACCCGTTCAATACACATGAAAGTTTAACTTAAATATGATATTTTTTTTCTTTTTTTGTTTAAATATGAAATTTAGTAATTATGAAAACTACTAATAGACATTTATTGTGATTGTGTTTATATATGAAATTGTATACTAAAGTATTATGTATTTATCATAATTTTATTTTAGTATAGACATTTGTTATGATTATTTTTATATATAGAATTATAAATTTTACTATTTAAAGAAATATAATTAAATAAGATTCTAATGGAGAGTTTAAATATAGGATAAAATTTTATTTCAACTACTCTTACAAAAAAATTAATTCAAATAATATATATGTGAGGCTTAAAAAGCTTATTTAGCATAATAGTCTTTGATTTTATCAATGGCGAAGCTAGAAAATTTCTTCAAGGGAGGCAAACTATATATATGTGTATGTATACACATAAAATGTGTTTGTAACATGATTTAACATATGTTATTTTCTTCCTTCTCAAAAAAAAAAAAAAAAAAAAACATATGTTATTTTCTTACATTTAATAAAGCATTTACACCTTTTTTTTAAAAAGTAAATACGACAGATGCTAACAATCCGGTCATTGAAGACACCGTTCCATAACCAACATCAGAGGTTCGATAATCGAAGTCGTCGTTCCGTTGGCTGAAGACACCATTCCAACCGCCAATGCTGGTGGTTCGATCATCAAAGATACCACTCCAGCAGCACTCAGAATTAGTTTGTCGATGCATTAGCTACGTACTTTGGCCTCCATGGTTGAGATACCCGAGGGAGTATGGACACATCATTTAGAGATTGAACAAAAGTATCAAGAAAACAAAAACTGAGACATGAAGAAAATAGGAGACATGGCTTTGCATGGAATGCAACTACTAATAATTGGGTTTGTCGTCTATCTAGCCAGAACAAAAGCATTACGCTTGAGCTACATGAACCACTATGGACCCCTAAAAATTCCTTATCCGTTTGGAACAAGCGAGGGTTCTTTGATAAATCATTTTTCCTCGCATGCAATTACACATTTAGGAGTTACAAACTATTACTGTGTCCTAATGCTATTCTCAGCATCTCCTTGGATGGTGAAATAATAGTTTCGATGCCTATTAGTTGCTACAGCCAATCCAACGTTAGTGAGCCGCATATCGCCTAAGCTGAAATGTTTCAAGTTCATAGCCATAGATTGTGATACCATTGGGTTTTTTAATGGTTCAATCTTCTCATTGAAAAACAAGCATGTCTCAGGATGCATATCAATCTACATAAGCCTTGAAAATATCCTTAATGGGACTTGTTCTGGGTCAAGTTGTTGCTAGAGTTTGATCCCACTTAGTTTAGGAAATATTGATTTGATTCTTCTTAGCTTTGATAATTACTCCAATGTTCTTCAGTTCAATCCCTATGACGTTGCCTTTGTAATAGAAGAAAAATCATTCTATTTTTCAACATTATATCTTCGAAGTTTGCATAATTTTGTGTGTGTGTGTGCGCACATAAAATATGTTTGTAACATGATTTAACATATGTTATTTTCTTACATTTAATAATATATTTACATCAAATGTATATGACATTAATAAAACTTAAAGGACTCTTAACTCCTAACCATGAAATCAACATTTCGCTTTCTTTTAAGAGGAAAAAAAAATATTGTGTATATCTCTAATTTTCTAAAAACATTAAAAAATAAATAAAGAAGATTCTTACTAAAAATATTTATAAACTTTTCTATTTTATATATATTATAGATGTTTATATTGGAGATATAATATTTCCATAAACTCTTTAATAAAAATTAAATAAGTAAACATTTGCATAAACATAATTGTTGTGAAATAAAATTGATTCGTGATTCAATTATATTTGACAATTATTATAACTAGATTTACTGGTTTTTAATCACTGATTTTGGACTTTGCTCCATCCAATCAACATAAATTTATTTGGTTGACTCAATCTTAAATACTTTTAAGTAAAATGTCTTTTAGAGTCATTTTTTATGAGATCAGGCTAATTTAACGAAAATTTAGGATGGACAAAGTCCAATGCATCTGGGAATCAAAATTTGTAAATGAAATCGAAATTGGAAGTAGTTTAAAATGTGATTTTAATAGAATGGCTAGAAGTAGTTTTACATGGACTTAAAGTAATTTAAATATGTTATAAATATTATGGCACATTTGGTACATTGAATGGAGATAAAGACAAGAATGATGATCAGTATTACTAAGAATAAAAAAAATGTTGTAATGGAATGATTAAACTCGTTCATATGTTTGGTTGTAAAATGTTGTAATGGAATGATTAAACTGGTTCATATGAGTTAATGAGTGCAAAATACTAAGAATCTAATATTAATAAACTATAAAATAAAATAAAAATCAATCACATATACTTCTTAATAGAAATCACCACACAACAAAGATCACCACACGTTCTATCTTATTAAAAATTTAAATAAATAAATAAATAAAAAAAAACATGATCATATGTAGTATTAAATTTAGGTAAGAATTTTAATAAATGACTAATTGCGTTTAATTTAAAAAATATTTTGACTAATTATTCATATTTTTATGATAAAAATTATGTTTAATTTTAAATATATCGATATGTATGCATGTGTTACATTTTTTTTTAAAATAATTTGACTAATTATTTATATTTTTATAATAAAAATTGTATTTAATTTTAAATGCACTCATGGGTTTGTATGGATTACATGCTAGTATATATAAAGTCAAAGCTTAAAGAAAATCTAATTATATTTTATATAAATTAGAATATAATTTTGTGCCATGTGTCATATTTTGAATTTTTTAATTTTTGTACCATGTGAGTTAATTGACTGTAAAATCCAAAGAATCCAAAATTAATAAACTTAAGAAAATCAAATCATCATTGTCTATGTCCATTACCCTTTGTCCCCATAATCTTAGAAAACCTCCCAGGTCCTCTCTATCTCCGCATCTTTTGTGCCTCCAAGAGCCAAAACTCTACCCCAAACATATTCAATT
>JARYZH020002618.1:0-14691 GCA_030021035.2 Notholithocarpus densiflorus
ATGAATTTGGAATGGGGAAAGCAGTGGCACTTCGCAGTGGGTATGCAGACAAGTTTGATGGGAAGGTGTCATCATACCCGGGTTATGAAGGAGGAGGAAGCATTGATTTGGAGGTGTGCCTTCTGCCGGATTCAATGAGTGCTCTTGAGTCTGATGAGGAGTTCATGGATGCTGTCTCTTTGCCCCACCAGCTCCACTAGTTTCTAAAGGTCTACCCTGCGGAAGACCAAGCCAAATCTGTCATTTGTGGGGAAAGAAAGCAATAGATATTTTTTAGTGTCTAAGCAGTAAGCATTGCAGTTAACCTGTGCTTTGATTCTAATGGCATCAAAATGCAAGAATATATTGGTAAAATCAGCAATTGATTTGCAAAGTATATGATGTTATTAGAAAGATACGTAAATAAAAAGAGCACTTGATATTCATCTGCAGATTTTATCATATTACATGTTACACACTCATGCGATAGGTGCTGTTTTGAGTTTAAAATAGCAGTTACATATTGAAGATTAGTGCGAGTTTGGCATTGCTATTAGGAGGTAGAGCTTTAGTAGCAAAATTTTTGCAATGTAAATCTTTTAACTCAAAAGTTCTTTAGCGTTTTGTATATTTACCAAATTACAGTGAAAAGTGCTTTAAAATTATTGATTTATAAAACATGAACAATGGATTGTACATGCCATCTCTTTGTCCCACTAGCTGCAGTAGTTTCTAAAGCTCCACCCTGCAGATGACCAAACCAAATCTTACTCTTGTGAGGAAGGAAATAAAGATGTATTTGTCAGTGTCTAAATGTTGCAGTTAATCTGTGTTATGATTCTAATGACATCAGAAGTTGAGTAATTTGCAAAGCATATCATGTTATCATAAAGATACCTAAATAAAAAGGATTATGTGATATTCATCTATAGACTATATCACACATGTTATACAACAAGGCACAAGCTTATATCATGTTATTATAAAGATACTCATGCAATAGGTGCTATTTTAGTATAAAATAGCAACTACCTAATTATATACTACTAGTCGCCAACTCGCGCGATGCACGTGAAAGCAGTGGCGACTCCAGGAATTTTGTCCAGGGTGTTCCTATTTCACTTTGAAAAAATTTTGGGTCATTTCGGTCTATATTTTGGGTGTTTCGGGACATTTCGGTAAATACCGGCCGAAATTCAAAATTTGGCCGGCATAAAGTTTGTGCTTAAAAAAAAAAAAAAAAAGTTCTTAAAACCAAAACAAATTTGCATTTTTTACACCAAAAAACCTCAAAAAGAAAAAAAAAATGAAAAGAAAAGAAATGAACAAAGGTACCTATATAATAAACTATAAATTCATTTGATATATTAATAAAATTATTAATTATTGTTGTTTAGTTGTTTCATTAATTTGTTTGTCTTTTATAAACTATAATTTGTTGTATTGTTATTTCATTAATTATTAAATTATTAATTATTGTTTAGTCTAACATAATTTAATTTGTTTGTTTTTTATAATGTATTGGTTAATTAAATTATTAATTATTTGTTTTCCTCAATTAATTAAATTTTCTCAATCACAGGAGCCAGCTGCCAATCAGAAAATTTCACAATCACAATACACATTACACTAAAAAGACAATTAATAATTTAATATCTCACCGACACAAACACACACACCAACACTAACAACAACACCCACCAACACCAACAGATAAGATATTAAGATAAAGCCAAATTTAAAAAGTTAAAAAATTAACCAAATATTAGTAAAGATAAAGTTAAAGCTTAGCAATTCAGTGGTTCAATAATAGAATCAGATAAAGACAAAGTATTAAAATTAGTATTAAAGAATAAAGAGTGAGAGAGAGTCATAGTTTTCATTTCAGAAAAAGTCATTAGAAAGAGAGTGAGAGAGTGAGAGAGAGTCAGAGAGGGAGGGAGCACCTGCACCGGAGCAGCCGAGCATCGGAGCAGCTGAGCAGGGAGGCCTGAAGACTGAGGCCGCTGAGGCAGTGACGAGGTCACGAGGCGACAGCGATCTCCGATGAAGGCAGTGGCGAGCGACGAGCGACGAGCGACGAGGACGAGGACGAGGGGCGAGCGAGCCGAGCGACGATGAAGATCTGGACTGGACCGATCTCCGACAACAAGCGAGCTGCAAGCGACGTGTCCAATCCGATCTCCGTGACTCCGGCAGTTGGCAGTTGGCTTGATGCCTGAGGCGTTGCTCTGAGGGACTGTCGGACTGACTCGACTGAGGCAGTGAGGCGTTGCTTGCACTATCTTCACTCTTTAGGTTTGCTTTAGGCCTTTAGGGATTTCTGATTTAGAAAATTAGAAGTAAGTTCTGATTTGATTTGCTCTGAAGCTCTGTATTGGTTTTTTTTTTTTTTTTTTTTTTTTTTCAGAATCCGTGGGTTTGCCTCTGTAATCTGTTGGGCTTGCCAAGTTGCCGTGGGCTTACCAAATTTTATTTTGGGCTTTCTTCTTTTTTCTTTTTTTTTTTTTTTTGCTTGAAAGTAGAACAATTAATTTTTTTTTTAATTCGAGGGTGTTCCTATAATACAGAGTAAGTATAAAAGAATTTGTAAAAAAAAATTTTTTTTCAGGTTTTTTTTCAAGTCAGGGTGTTCCTGGGAACACCCTGACTTGCATGTGGCGCCGCCACTGCGTGAAAGCTATTAATAATAAGATCTAATGAAATTTAAAAATAGGAAATTGAGTTAATGATATGCAAATCATTATAATAAAAATTAATGCATGGTAAAATTGATATATAACTAAAAAAAAAGGTATGTTTGCGTGTGTTTTATGTGCATCAATAGTAGAGGTATTTATAGAACGTTGCTTCTCATCCAAATTTCACATGTTTTGATCAATGCAGCATCATAGGAACAAAGACCTGAAACAATGCTACATGTCATACAAAGAAGAATACCAACCAAATATAAGTTTTGTGCTAAAGATACAAGTAAAATTGTACAAACAAATTATTGATTCCTATAAAACTATTTTATGCTCAAAGTTAAACAAACATTAATCTAAAGTAAACCCATCCAAGCACCGAGATTCAAAACTTTAACACTAACCTATCAACCAGTTCAAGCTTTTAGGAAAAATAAATCTTTGGTCACAAAATAACCATTCAACCACAAATTCTAAATACAAAGAAGGAAATATGTGAATTGAGAACATGCAAATACATGAAGAATAAGGTTAGAGAGAGAGAGAGAGAGATACTATTACTGTGGTGAAGTTAATTTTCTTGTTGTAACCCCTAAACTTCATGTATTAGAGAGATTTTTTTTCTTTTCTTTTTTTCTTTTTTTGGGAGAAAAATGTATTAGAGAGATTGAAAGAGACAATCCAAATATAAGAAATATAGAGTTGAAGTTTTTGACTGTTTTATCGAAAGAAGAGGAAAGGATGTAGAAGATTTATTAATTTTTTTGGTAACAATCATATATCAACACATGAAAGGTTGTATAACATCATACCATAATATAAATGGAGTCTATCATGGCAACGTAATAGGAAGTATGAATAAATGCAAATGAAAACGGCAAAGAAAAATATTGGCAGCTTAACATTCTAAAGGAAACAAAAATATAAAAGGTAATATCGGTTCATATGCTGATAAAGAAGGAGAGAGAGAGAGAGAGAGATATGCTTAATTGGAACGATAAGAGTCATTATATATGGTAATAGGAAAATGAAAGAAGAGGAAAGAAAGTATAGATATTATGGTAATAGGAAAATGAAAAAAAAAAAAAAAAAAAAAGGAAAGAGAGCATAGATCTTTAGGTTTATGGAAGGGGAAAAAAACATAAATTGTTTTAAATCCAAATTTCATAATATATAATTAGATTTGAGTTTTAGGAGTGATGGAGGGGGGAAAACCCCAAAAAAAAAAAAAGAAAAAAAAAAGGGAAAGAGTGGTTTTGTTTTTTCTTAGGAAACAAAGATTTTGTTAGGGGTGATTTAGTTATGGTAAAACATGACTTTTGGGTTACTTAAAAAAAATCTAAGGGAAAAAAGAAAAGGAAAAAAAATTTGATGGAGTATTTAAGTTTATAGTGGATATTAATTATAATGGTGGAACTTATAGTGCATATTGTTGACACATGCTAAAAAGATTGACATTGAAGAAGTTAGTTCCGCAAATCTAGGAGTCTTTTGCTCTTGGAATGCCACGTGTATAGATTCTGGAAGGTCCAAATAACATAATTTGGTGCCAATTGTAGGGCAGTTATATTTTTTTGTGTATATAAAACAGAGTACAGTTATGTATTATTCATTCATTCCATTTCTTGTAATTTTCTTCTCCATCAATGAAATTCTCTCAATTCTATTTAGATTCTCTAGTTTTTACATGGTATTAGAGCGACTAGCACAGTTAATAATGATTTCCTAGTCTCGTTTTTTTATTCCAAAAGATTCTTGCTTACCAAACAGAAATTTCTTAAAGAAAATTCTTGAATTCTGATTCACAGAGACTTGATTCATCTGTGTTGATACTGTATCTTGAAGAATCTTTTGTTTTCTTTTCCAATTTCATTAGAAGTTTCATACAAGCTCGTGAATAGCATCAATGGCTTCTGGAGAAGGAAGTGACTCTGTTCCTGCGCACAATCAATCCACACAGCAAATCCCTCAGTCCAACACAGAGACCAATTCTCCCAATCAATTTTTCCTTAGTGCCAGTGAGAATTCAGGGAATATCTTAGTCACTCAACCACTTTTGGGAATGAGAAACTATCAATCTTGGTCTAGGGCTATGGTTCTAGCATTAATTGCCAAGAAAAAGATAGGATTCGTGAATGGCAAGATTGCAAAGCCTGAAGATGATTCTCCTCTGTACGAAGATTGGGAAAGCTGTAACACAATGGTGCTTTCTTGGTTGATAAACTCTATGCATGTTGATGTGTCAAGTAGTATCATGTATTGTGAGACTGCAAAGGAGATGTGGCTTGAGTTGCAGCATGTGTTTTCATAGGGAAATGGAACGAAGATTTACAATCTTCAACATGAAATCTCACAGATAACTCAGAGTCAATTGTCAGTGACTGAGTATTACTCTAAGTTCAAGAAGCTTTGGGATCAACTGTTTCATTATGAGCCATTACCAGCTTGTACTTGTGGGGCAATGAAGATTCTAAGCATTGCTCATGAAAAGTCTTATGTAATGAGGTTTTTAATGGGGCTCAATGAGAATTTTGAGACTGTAAGGAGTCATATTCTCATGCTTGAGCCATTTCCATCAATGAGCAAGGTGTATGCTTTGGTTCTCCAAAAAGAATCTCACAAAGGCATTGGTCATGGTTTTGCCTTCACACCTAAACCTGATTCAGTGGCAATGTATGCCAACACCAGAGGGAATTATGGAGGTAAAGGTGGCCCTAAGAAGGAGAGGCCTTTATGCACCCATTGCAACATGTGTGGACACACTGTGGACAAGTGTTACAAGTTGCATGGATATTGTCACGACCCAAAAATGATGGAACATGAATTTAGATGCATGACTAACTTGTTGAACTTAGATAACTTAATAAACATAATTAATCCAAGATAATTTAAACTCCAAAGAAACAATGCTCTTAATAAATAATCTCTTACAAAAATCTAATCGCCCCAAATTGGAAATAATCTCCAAAAACATGAATTACAAAATAAAGGTAACTAAAATTCTATAAGTCTTCAATTCATACTGAAGTCGCCTACAACTTCCATGCTCTACCTTGCACCTTACAAGCGACCCGAAGGTTCTATATTCTCAACTACACTTTAATCTGAAAAATGGTAATTGATGGGGTGAGCCACACATCTAGTAAGTAATTATACAGAATACACAACGGAATAGAGTCAAGCAAAGCACGAGTATTTTTGATTTTTCACAAACTCATTCAATGATATCAAAAATAATGATTCCAAAACATATAATGAATCACTTAATGCATATGTAATCACATCTTAAAATCATTAGAAAAACACTTACATATAATTGATCAGAGCACATGTCACATATACACATCACATATTCTCACATACAATCCTGTGAGCGGATACCAACATCTAACCCCTGCTGGTGAGGGATCAACACATATTCTCACATACAATCCTGTGAGCGGATTTACACATTTATCTGATCAATTCTAAAATTATTCATTTCAAGTCACATATCACAAAACAAAATATATACAAAATAGAATAATTTTCTTAACATTAACAATTATTCCAAATATAAAGGCATAGCGAATATCACAATATCGAATTGAACATAAATCAAAGGATGCTTGACTCTCTTAGGGAATGAATAAGAAATTGAGGAGTTTATATAAATATTTTACAATTCTTGAGTAAATCTAAAAATTCAATTTGCTAAAGGAAACATTTTAAATACCATTTGGAGAATAGGAATATGACTTTGAAATCACTTGGTTTTAACAAATTTTAAAGAACAAGAACCTTTTTAGAAAACTTACATTGAAACTCAATTATTTTCGAAAAATAGTTTAGTTTAGAAATCTTCTTTTAAATGAGATTTGGACATTCAAAACGTTATTTAAAATTCGAAGTATCTCTTTGAAACATTAATTAAAATTCGAAGTTTCTCTTTCAAAGTTGTAAAAATGCTTTTGATAGACTTTATAAAACGTAAGCTTAAAAACATAACTTTTGAAAACCTTTGACATCTAAGAACCTAATGAACAAAATTGTGCATATTATGCATAATTACTTACAGCACTTGAATCCCTCTGAAAGTCCAGTTGAAACACCCTCCAAATAGTCTCAAAATACTCTTAAATAGGACCTATAATCAATCATGAAATTCACTTAATATCCTCTGGAAAATATAAAGCTTATAGAACTATACAAATGGACTCACTAGGATTAAACTTTGCTGAACTAAAAATACTTTTAACACTATATTAAAGTTTCTCTAATCCAATGATGCTCTAACCAATAATATTCCCTTATATTAATCGAAACTCATATTGCCATGAGGAAGGCAGTAGCCAAAAATATCATTGACCTATAATATAATATAAAACCCCAATGAAAATGTAAGAGCCATATACCTGAAAAGATATTTGTAATACATGGCTTGTTCACACAGTGGGCAACCTAGAATTTTATTATATAATTCTGATGAACACGTGAAGGCCATCTCCATGAATAATATCTTGATCCATGCCTTGTTCATGGATATACACGGTGGCCAATTCTAGAATTTAGTATATATACATATATAAACCAATGAAGACGTAAAGCTATATAAATGAATTGAGTTTCGTAATCCGTGGCTTTGTTCTAAAATATTCACAGTGGCTACCTACGATTTAATATACATAAAACCAAAAGGAGATGTAAAGCCATATACATAACCTTTCTCAATTCACGGCTTGTACTGGAATGCACACAGTGGGCAACTTGGGGTTTAATACATATTAATCCTAATGAAAACGTGAAAATCCTATACAAATATTAAGATTGTAATCCACGATAAAATTCTAAACCTTTGATTCTAACAATTGAAAAATCATACCTGGAACAATTCAGTTGCCTCTTCAATTAACTCCAAGGAAAAAAAAATACTTCTTAGCCTCTTTGATAAAACCCTTCCTATGAAAACCCTGATTGCCTCTTCCTCTACCCTGTAGTTTGTATTAGAGATGTGGGCTTAGTGGGGTAGTGGGCTGCAGTTACAAATAAAATAATACCTAAGGCCCAACAATTATATTTAAAAGAAAACTTAATAATAACCTCAAATAAAAGTATGTGGGGTATTACAGATATCCACCAGGTTACAAGCACAAAGGCAAGCCAAATTCCAATGCTAATCAAGTTTCATATCCTCAAGGCCAAGGTGTTGAAGTTCCTTCCAATGCATCTGCTCAATGTCCTATTTCTAAGGCACAGTGTGAGCAATTGCTTGCTCTTTTCAATACTGGTACTGATCAAGGTGCTAATCACCATGTTGCAACTGTGAGTACAAGTGGTGCTGTCTCTAACATGCTTCCTAGAGCTCCTGGTGTACCTGCTGCAACTGGTGTGCCTTCTTCATCCATTTCACCTTCAGACAGTGCCAATTGCTCTTTTGTTGACACTATGTCAGGTACAAATTCATTGTTCCCTTTCACTCCTTATTTAAGGCATTCCATTTTTTCTGCCAAAGTAGTTGATAGAGAAGTCTTTCATGCCACTGATTGGGTCATAGACACAAGAGCTACTGATCATATAGTGCATTCCATTACATGTTTTACTACTATCACTGCTACTTTAAATACATTTGTTAATCTGCCCAATGGAGAAGTAGCTTCAGTCACTCATGTTGGCATTGTGAAAATCTTAGAACACCTTACCCTTCATAATGTTCTGTGTTCCATCCTTTAGCTTCAATCTTATTTATGTCAGTTAGCTAGCCAAGTCCACTGTTTGTTGCCTTATTTTCTTTGGAAACTTATGCTTTATCCAGGACCTTGCTCATTGGAGCACACTTGGTCTGGGTAGAGAATGCAATGGACTTTACTTGTTAGACAAGGGCAGCATCTCTACACCTTCCATTGCAGCTTCTATTTCAGCTTTTGTACATAGTTCACAGCTTCATATCTGGCACTCCAGATTGGGTCATTTGTCCAATGCCAAATTGGCTTCAATAAAACCAAATGATGTACCTTGTTTCACTTCTATTGAGAATTTCAATTGTGACATTTGTCCACTTGCTAAACAAAAACGTTTACCTTTCAATAAAAGTTCTCATTTCTCTAATTCTTGCTTTGAATTGATCCATTGTGATTTGTGGGGACCTTTCTTAATTCCTACTGTTGATCATTGCAAGTATTTTTTAACCATTGTTGATGATTACTCTAGGTGCACTTGGGTGTATTTGTTAAAGCATAAATCCCAAACCCAATCTGTTTTAGAACAATTTTGCACTATGGTGGAAACCCAATTCTCTAAGAAAATTAAAACTTTAAGGTCTGATAATGGTATAGAATTCTTCATGAAAGATTTCTTTGCCAAGAAGGGCATTTTGCATCATTTAAGTTGTGTTGAAACCCCACAACAGAATGCCATTGTTGAGAGAAAACATCAACACATCTTGAATGTGGCAAGAGCTCTCATGTTTCAATCTCATTTACCTTTACATTTGTGGGGCCATGCTATTCTTGTTGCTGTTTATTTGATCAACAGAATCCCCTCATCTGTTTTATCAAATAAAATTCCTTTTGAAGTGTTATTTGGTCATCCACCTAGTTATGCACATTTAAAGGTGTTTGGTTGCTTATGCTTTGCTTCTACACTTTCTTCTCACAGATCCAAGTTTGCACCTAGGGCTGTTAGATGTGTTTTCTTGGGATATCCTTTTGGGGTTAAAGGATATAAAGTGCTTGATTTAGCTACTAATAGGGTGTTCCTCTCTAGAGATGTGGTTTTTCATGAACATTCCTTTCCTTTTGCTTCTGTTTCAACTAATATTGCAGATCCTTTTGTTCCTACTGCTGTTGAAGCTTCCTGCCCTGTTGATGTTGATGGGTTTGTTGCTCCCATTAGCATTCCTGATCCTGCTTCCTTAGATTTTGATGTTGTTCCTTCTCCTTCTACTATTGTTCAACCTGTTCCTAGTGCTTTACCTTCTAATGCTACTTCTTCTAGTCCTATTCAGGTGCCTAATTCTGATCAGGTGCCACATTCCTCTACACCAGTTGTTTTAGTTCCTCTAGTACCTCTTAGGAAGTCAACTAGAGACATCAGACCTCTTGCCTACCTGCAGGACTATGCTTGTATTGCTGTTGCAGCTGTTGCTCCTTATGATCTTGCTCAGTGCCTTACCTATTCCCATTTGGAACCTTGCTATCACTCTTACCTGCTGGTAGTCAGTTCTAGTCCCAAAGAACCTCAAAGCTTTTCCCAAGCAGTTCAGGACCCACTTTGGAGGGCTGCCATGGACAAAGAAATCCAAGCCCTTGAGATGAATCATACATGGGATGTGACTAGTTTACCTCCTGGTAAGTCTCCCATTGGCTGCAAATGGGTCTACAAAGTGAAGCTTAATCCTGATGGTAGTGTTGAGAGGTTTAAAGCCAGGCTGGTTTCCAAGGGTTATACCCAAAAGGAAGGACTTGATTTCCTTGAAACCTTCTCTCCTGTTGCTAAAACAGTTTCAGTGAGGGTCTTGCTTGCTCTTGCTGTTGCCAGGCAATGGCCTTTGCACCAATTGGATATCAACAATGCTTTTTTGCATGGAGATTTAGATGAAGAGGTCTATATGTCATTGCCACCTAGTTTTCACAGTAAGGGGGAGTGTGTTTCAACCTCTTCTACTACTCCTAGGGTGTGTAAATTGGTTAAGTCACTTTATGGTTTGAGACAGGCTTCAAGGCAGTGGTACACTAAGCTGTCAGCAACTATAAAGGAACTTGGTTTTGTTCAATCTCAGGCTGATTACTCCTTATTTGTGCATAGCAAAGGGTCTTTGTTCATTGCTCTACTGGTTTATGTTGATGATATGGTAATCACTGGCAATGATCATGCTTGTGTTGCCTTTCTCAAGTCTGTTTTAGATCAGAAGTTTGGTATTAAGGATTTGGGATCACTCAAGTATTTCTTGGGTTTAGAAATTGCAAGAAACAAGAGTGGAATCAGCCTATCTCAAAGGAAGTATGCTTTGGAAGTTCTTGAGGAAACTGGTATGATAGGGTGTAAACCAGTCCAAACTCCAATGGAACAACAACTCAAGTTGTCTAAAGATAGTGGAGACTTGCTTACCAATTCAGGACAGTATAGAAGACTTATTGGGAAGCTTATGTACTTGACTTTGAGCAGGCCAAACATCACATATGTAGTGCATAGGCTTAGCCAGTTCTTGGCACGACCTAGAGCACCACATATGAAAGCAGCCACTAGGATTCTACAGTACATTAAAGGAACACCTGGTCAAGGTGTTTTCTTCCCTAGTAACTCTGACCTGCACCTAAAAGCATACTGTGATGCAGATTAGGCAGGATGCCCAGACACAAGGAAGTCTTTAACAGGCTATTGTGTGTTTCTTGATGATGCATTAGTATCTTGGAGGTCTAAGAAGCAAAGCATAGTGTCTAGGTCCAGTGCAGAGGTAGAGTATAGGGCTATGGCCACTACTACCTGTGAATTAACTTCGACTTTGCATTTACTACAAGATTTACATGTCAAACATGATAAGCCTGCATTGATGTACTGTGATAACCAGACAGCACTTCATATAGCTGCAAATCCAGTATTTCATGAGAGGTCAAAACATATAGAAGCAGATTGCCATGTTGTAAAAAACAAGATTCTTGATGGTGCACTTAAAACCTTCTATGTATCAACCAAGGATCAGTTGGCAGATGTGTTCACCAAAGCATTAGGAGTGGAAAGTTTTTTTAAAACTGATCAAAAGGCTAGGTGTGATCAATATTTTTGCTTCTACAGTGACTTATCCTCATACAGGTTTGGAAGAGCAAAAGGCAAGAGCTGTGCTCTTGAGGGGGAGTATTAAAAGTGCAAGTAATATCTCACAGTAGAGGTGCACAAAGGTGGCTAGTAGTGCAGCAGCTACTGATGAGAGATGCACCAGCCAAGCCACAAGGGTAGCAGGCAGTGCAGCAGTTGCTGATGACAAGTGTGTTGATCAAGCCACGAAGGCAGCAGCTACTGATAGGGAGTGCACTGCTCAGAGCACAAGGATTGCATCAAATGGCTTGATGAGCACAGAAGTGTTAGAAATGCTTGAAGCCATGCCAGATCATGAGTTCTTCATCCAATAGCATTGAAGAAGTTAGTTCCACCAATCCAGGAGTCTTTTGCTCTTGGATTGCCACGTGTACAAATTCTAGAAGGTCCAAATAACAGAATTTGGCACCAATTGTAGGGCAGTTATATTTTTCTGTGTATATAAAACAGAGTACAGTTATGTATTATTCATTCATTCCATTTCTTGTAATTTTCTTCTCCATCAATGAAATTCTCTCAATTCTATTTAGATTCTCTAGTTTTTACAGGAAGAAAGTCAAGAAACCAAAAAAAGAAGAAAGCATATGACTATTTGTCGGCTTTGACGTTGCTTAGTCAATAAGTTCATGGCTGCCTCATTTGACTAATGCTTTAATTAGTTCATGGCTGCCTCATTTGACTATTTGTTTCTTAGTCAATAAGTTCATGGCTGCCTCATTTGACTAATGCTTTAATATAATTAGCCGCGAACCTGCGCGTTGCGCGTGATAATTATTTTTATGGTGGTTTTATTCATTTTTTTTTTACAATATAAACTAATATAATAATGAGTAATGTATTTCATAATTATATTTTTATTTATTATAGGAACAATCATAAATCTAATATAGGAACAATCCAAAACACCAAAAAAACATAAACTAAAAAAAATTAATAAAACTTAACAATGATTAATTGAACCAATATTAGGATAAAATTTTGTTTTTGATAATCTATTAAGGTTATTTTCTTTGTAGAAATTATAATTTCGGCCACCCAAAACATATTATCAAATAAAAAATTATTAGCAAAATCTAAGAATTAAATTTCTATACATGCATTGTTATAAAATAATAATAATTAAAATAAAATTGCAAAAGTTAAAATTTGTCACCTATCCGATTATTTTCGTTTGGCTAACCTTTGCTTTTCTTTAAATGAATGGCATTATAGAGTACTTCTAATACAACTATTAAGAGTACTTTGTCCACCACAAATGATTAGAAAATAAACAAAAATTAGTAAAGTCTCATAGTTTAACATCTAAATTGAGCACTATAAAAAATCATGCTATGTAACAGAATAAATACCAAATTATCCAAATCATGCTATGTAATAGAATAATATTATAATTTTATATGCTATATTTAATTCTTTAGAGCGCAATAGGATAACATTTAACAATCAAAGAGAATAAAAATAAAAATAAAAAAAAAAAAAAAAAAAAACAACAACAACAACAATTTAAAAAACAAAACTAAATCGCATTAACCCAAAATAGAGTTTTAAAAAATATAAAAAATTATCAACCTAAAGTAGAGATGCAAGAAAAATAAAAAAATCCACCAAAAAATTTAGAGAGAGAGAGAGAGAGAGGGAGAGAGAGAGGACCATTTTTTTGTGAGGAAAAACTATGCATAGAATAGAAGAGATAGTGACAAATTTATAGTAAGAGGGTGTGAATAAGAAGAGACAAAAATAAAGGAAGATGAAGGGAAAGAGGAAGAATGATATTAATATAGAGGGTAGTGGGGAGATGAAAATGTAAGGGAGGGAGAAAGATTGAAGAAGTAGTGGGGAGATGAAATGGTAAGGGAGAGAGAAAGGTTGGAGAAATGTAAATATTAAAAAAAATAAATGTTAAAAACAATTATAGGAAAATTGAAAAAAAAAAAAAAAAAAAAAAAAAACCCTAAAGCTTGAAAGGCTTTAACGTTTTTTTTTTTTTTTTTTCTTTATTTAAGCTGAAAAGACTCACACAAAACCCTAAAACTGAACTGAAAAGGCTTTGGGTTGGGCTTGATAGTGGAACTAAATAAATAAGAGGTGGGCTGAATAAATTATATAGATTTATTATAGGGTGATAGTGGAAGTAAATAAATAAGTAGTGGGTTGGATTTATTATAGGGTGATAGTGGAAGTAAATAAATAAGTATTGGACTGCATTTATAGGGCTGAAAATTGTAAAAAACATTTTAAAATTGTAGGACAAATTATATTTAAAAAAAAAAAAGATGTGGCAGCTGATGTGGCGCAACGTGAGAGCAGCAGCATTAAACGCTACGCTTCAGCTTTTAGTAATATATAGATTATAATTCGATTATATACATTATACAATATATATCAGCACCGGGGGGAAATACTAGCTGTAGCTTGTAATATTAGTCCATATGGCTTCACATCTCAATGCTATTATATTAACCAATATGGCTCTTTCTTAATAATATTGCAGATTTAATATATAGAGAGAGAGAGTACAAACTTTACCACCGACACCAATTCATTCCTTTTTTTTTTTTTTTTGGATAGATATGGATAAGATAAACAAAATGGGGAGGGGAGAAATTAATTCCAATTAACTTAATTAATAATATTTCTTATTACCCCTTATAAAAAAATAAAAAAATAAAAAATAAAAAAAATTTCTTATTACCCATTAAAGACTTGGGTAGAAATGAATCTTCCTAAAATAGACAGATTTAAATCTTATTGTATTTCGTGGGTGTGTGTATATGTACAAAGAGTATTAGAATTTATTTAGATAAAAAAAAGAGTATTAAAATTTAATAATGCTTAACGGAAAATAAATGGGAGAGCTAGAGTCAAACATCTGCAAATCTTCAACTTTATAAAACCAAAGTAGCTATTCAAAACTCAGTAGATTGAAGAGAATCACTTCCCTTTAGCTTCCTTGAAACAATTCCGTGACCAATTTCTAATGTCTACTAATCCTCCAAAAATCCGATACATCTCAGAGAGCTTTATCAAACCACAGTATGCTTTAGAAGAATCAAAGAGGCCCTTCTACCTGTCACCATGGGATCTTATCATGCTCTCTGCACACTATATCCAGAAGGGTCTTCTTTACAACAAACCACCAACAGCAAATGCCCAAGAAGACTTCATCAAAACTCTCTTGGACAGGCTTCAGCATTCCCTCTCTGTAACCCTTGTCCATTTCTACCCACTTGCAGGC
>JARYZH020002619.1:0-14681 GCA_030021035.2 Notholithocarpus densiflorus
GCACAAGTCTTATTAGATAAGACTCCACCCACCCAAAAAAAAAAAAAAAAACCTTCAAGGCCCAACAGCCAGCCAGAACTCAAGTAGATGTTTTATACTCTTATTAGGGTCTGATTGGATACCGCTTATTGCTGAAAACTAAAAACTTATTGCTAAAAATACTGCAGTAAAATAATTTTTAAACTATGAATAGTGCCCCGTAGGACCCAGCAGTGGAGCATCCACTATTTAAACAATAATTTTCCAAACTCACACTTAGAGCATCCATAAACTCACACTTAGAGCATCCATAGTAGTGGAGCTAGCTATTTGACACCTACAAAAATCATTTTATCTATTTTATCTCTTCACACCCAATATCAATGAATCTATATTTTTAGCTATTTGATTAAAATAATACAAATAACTCATTAGAATAATAATAAAAATATCTACACCAAACTTCAGTAACCAACCACAACCACCTCCACCATCAGCCACAAGCACACCCACAACCACCACCACCAGTCCACAGCAGGAAAAAAAAAAAAAAATCCCCAATCTTGTTCCTCAACCTAAACCAAACAAAATCACCAATCACAGACAAAATCACCAATCGCAAACAAAATAAAATAAAAAATCACCAATCGCAAACAAAATTTTAAAAAAAAAAAGTTGAGCTTCGGTGAGGAAACAGAGACCAAGCTAAAGAAGAAGAAGTCGTAGAAGATGAAGATAAAGAAGATTAGCTCAGGCCATAGATCGGAGCGAGTGAAGATCAGCTCAGACCACAAATCGGAGCTGCTAGTTTGGGCAGCCGATGTTAGCCCAGTGCTTTGTGCAGATCAGGTCCCAAAGCCGTTCTTCTTGTTCATGATTCTCAGCTACCCCACGTTTCTTCATCTTTGTTGGAAAAAATTGAGAAAGATAACAAAAACTGAGACTAATAGATGAATTTGGTGGTAAAGGGGTATCTAATGAGAAGAGAAAATAGCGAAAGAGAAAAAAAAAATGAGAAGGAAAAAGAAGAAAGAAGAGACGCCGGAGAGAGAGAGAGAGAAAGAAAGAAAAGAGAAAATAATTTTTTAATGAGAAAAGAGATAGAAGTTTTTTTTTTTTTTTTTTTGCTAAAATTTTTTAGGCGTAAATGCACTTTTGGTACCTACATTTTGGGTTTATTTTTATTTTAGTCCCTACTTTTCTATTTTACTATTTTTAGTCCTTAAAATGAAAAACGCGTTCTATTTTAGTCTCTATCGTCATCTCACTAACGGAAATTGTTAATGTGGCAAACGGAGTGCACTGTTGACACAATAAATACTGACATGACCATTAAAATAATATTAAAAAATTATTTGGTATTTAAAATATGCCACTTTAGATTTTAAATATATATATATAAAAAAAAAAAAAAGGCCACATCAGGAAAACAATTAAAACAAATGTCTAAGCTTATGATTTAAAAAAAAAATCAAATTAAGCAATAAAATTAAATATTCTTTTCTTTTCATTATTTTTTTGTCATATTCTTCAATCTTCATCAGAGTTCTTCTCCAAATATCAGGCTCTCAATTTTAATTTTAATTGAAAACAATAAAAGATGTCTCAGCCAAATAAATAAATAAATAAATAAAAGTCCCAAAAAAAAAAAAAAAAAGTTCTTTCAATGCAAAAAGAGAGCCTACCCAAAAACATCAAATCCCTTCAACGCAAAAACCATTACACCAAATTTTCTCCTACTCTTTGCCTCATCCACGAAAGAAAAAGAAAAGGCAAGAAACCCCAATATCAAGGCTAACAAGAAACAAGTCCCAATATTCCACTCCAACCCATTTATCCAGCATCGTGGTGGAAGATTTCGATTGCGGCGGTGATCTCTAGTGGAAGATCCCGAGCTCTCTGTCTCTTCTCTCATGGCCGAAAACCCATGGTTGAAGACCCAAGACTCATGGCCGAAACCCATGGTTGGCTGAAATCTCATCATCTTTCTCTCTCTAAACCCAGATCAATGGTGGCTGGGTGGGTCACCATGGTTTGATCTAACCAGATCTGAAACTGATAAGGATTGGCTTGTGTTTTGGTGTATTTTATTAACGAGAATCAACTTTGGGTTTTGGTGTTTTTGGTTTTTTGTTTTTGGTCTGACCGTTGTTTGAATTTCGTTAGTTTATTGTATTAGAATTGATGAGTTTGATCATGGTTTTGTATGTGTTTTTGCCTGTTTTGATGCTAAGAAAATGCAAGAAAAGAAAAGAAAATCTTGAGTTTTTAATTTTTTGGGCAACCATATTCTTGGGGAAGAACATGAAGAACAATCAATCATTTTCTGGGGAAGAACATCAAAAAAATCTACATGTTCTTCCAAAAAAATAATGAAAAGAAAATTAGAAAATTTTTATTTTTAAAATTTTAAATTAAAATGCTGAAGTGGCATATTTTAAATTCCAAATAATTTTTTTAATATTATTTTAATGGTTATGTCAGCATTTACTGTGTCAACAGTGTACTCTGTTTGCCACATCAACAATTTCTGTTAGTGAGATGACAGTAAAGACTAAAATGGAACGCGTTTTTCATTTTAAGGACTAAAAGCGGTAAAATAGAAAAGTAGGGACTAAAATAGAAATGGACCCAAAATATAGAGACCAAAAGTGCATTTACGCCATTTTTTTACCTATGGTATCACTACTGCATCATGCATTTTTGTGTTTTGGTGAAGCTAAAATAGTTATATAGCTATTTAGCTTCACTGCTGCTAATGTTAGCATTAAAGGATGTAAACACCCAGTTGCTATTTTAACAACTTAGAACCCAAAGTAGAGGGTGTAAACAACCAGTTGCTATTTTAACAACTGAGAAGCCAAAATAGTGCTCCAACCCGGTAGGTAAAATTTAAAAATTTTAGAACCCGTGAACAGTAGGTTATTCTACGAGTTTGTAAACACAAATAATAATATTTTATTCTCCTTTTTTCTCTCTCTCACTCACTTTTTCTCTCCTCTACGCTTCTCCCCAGAGCTCTCAATCTCCAAAACTCTCCTCTCTCAACTCTCTGCACTTCTCCCTCAACCCGGCTGGATCGGTGATGGGTTGCTCGGTCATTCTGTGGCTGGATTGATGATGGACGGTTATTGGATTGAAGTTTGGCAGTGGGTTTCAGTGGCAGAGATTGGAGTTTGGTGGTGGGTTTCGTTCACAACAATCTTCCTTTCATGGACAACAGTGGCTGGTTGGGTTTTGTTTTTTAATCTGATTTGGGTGGGGGTGGTTTGCTCCGATGGTTTGTGTGGGCAGTGGATGGGTTTATTGTTTTGGATTTGTGGTGGGTAGTTGATGGTTTTGTGGCGGATTCCAGTGGGTTTGTTGTTGTGTTTTTGGGGGCAGTCATGGATCAACCATGAGTTTGTGATTTGGGGTAGTGGGTTTGTGATTTGGGTGGGGGTGGTGGGTTGGATAAAATTTCGGTAATTGGGTGGTGGTGGTGTGGCTGAGCTTCGATGCTGGGTTGCTACTACGTGGCTGAGCTCGTATGTGGTGGTTACTAGAGAGATAGAGACAGATTAAGAGAGGAAAGAGAGAGAAGGGAGGGGAGAGAGAAAGTAGTTTGCTAATATTATTTAATGTTGTTGTTTACATTATTTTAATAAGTTGTATTTAAAAATAGAAACTTGGACGAGTTGTAAAATGAGATGGTAAGAGCCCTAGCAGCCGGGTTGCAATAAAAATTCTATTTTACATCCTCAAAACTTATTTTATCTATTTTACCATCTCATTTTACAACTCTCTCAACATTTTAGTTTCTATTTTTATATACAACTCATTAAAATAATAGTAGCCTCATCACACGCGCGAGCGATGAGGCATTTTTTTAGTAAAAAAAACAAAACTGTGTTTTTATTTTATCTATATAATTTTTATTTTTAAAATTTAATTTATAAGTGAATAAAACAATTTGAAAATTAATAGGAGAGCGGTCCTATTTTTTAGGCAATATTTTAATGGGAGTTAGTGTTACATTTTTACCGTATTGTCCTTTAGTTTTGTCTCTACTGTATGAACATTTTTTAACTAAAAAATAAGAAATCCAAACAGGAGAAGCTTCTTAAATAATAGTATATAATAGTATAGATAAACTACACAATAAAATAATAATATAAAAATTGACTCTCTTTTCTCTCTAATCGGTCTCTCTTCCTATCTCTCTCAGCCACCATAGAGCAACCCAATGCACCACCGACCACCAATACAGACCCAATACTCAAACAAAAGCCACCCACTGCCACCCCAAACCCCGAACACCCCAATTAACCAAACAGACCAATAGCACCACCACCACGCCACAATCTACAAACACCATCAACCACAAACCCAAAACAACAAACCCATCCACCACTCACCACAAACCCATCAGAACAACCACATCATCACACCCAAATCGAAACAAACACATATCCATACCCAAATTGGAACAAATCGCAATCACATACCCATACCCAAACCGGAACAACTACACCCATACCACCGAACCAACCAACCAGCCACCACCACTGAAAATCTGAAGAACACCACCCTCAGACCTCAAACTCCGATCATCGATGTTGTAGTGCTAACAGAAGCACTTCCAAAGCACGATTCCAAAGAGCAACGCCTGACCCATCGTCGCCGTAGCATCGGATCCTAATAAAAACACCACCAAACGCCTCATCGTCACTGTAGTTGCTGCTGCTTCGCCGATCTCCAAAGATGCCCATGATCCGACCCAAACGACCGATCCAAACACCACCGGCCCGACCCAAATGACAACCACAGCCATAAAGTACAGAAAGAAGAGAGATTCAGAGAGGCACTGAGGGAGAAGAGAGAAGAGAGATTCGTACTGTGAGAAGAAATACTATGAGATTGATGGAGAAGAGAGAAGGGAGAAGAAATACAGTCAAACGCAATGTGAGAGAGAGAGAATCTGAGAGATAAAGTGAGAGAGAGAAAAACGATTGAATAAAATATAATATTTCAGTTTACAAACTATGAATAGTAAGTTCTAAATATAAGTACTTACTGTTCATAGTATGTAAAAAATTTTAGGTTTACATCCCGGTAGCTCTTATTTATTTTGCAATCCAGCTACAGTAGACTTTTATCTCTAGCACCCCACTGTAGCAAGATTGTAAAAAAAAAAGTATTTGTTTAATAAAACCCCGCTTCCCTTTTTCGCGCCTATCTCCTATGCTTTTCCCTCATTCTTTTCGCGCTTATCTCCTCTGGATTTCCCTCATTTTTTTTCTGGTTCTCTCTTTCTCCCACGCCTACGCCTCTGCCTCCTCTCTTCTTCTTCTTTTTTTCCTTCATTCTCCCTCAACCCAAGCCGCTCTTCCCTTCCCTCAACCCACGCCGCCAATTCATCTCCGCTTCACTACTCCCTCTGACCGAACCACCATCACAAACACAGCCTCTGCTCTTCTTCCTCTGAATGAACTCATACCGAACCCACTCTTCTCTCCCTAACCAAACCCAAAAACCCAGTCTTGAAACCCATATTCTCATCTCTAAACCAAAGATTCAAGGGAGGGGATTAGGCTTCCATTTGGGTCAGACTGAAGCTCCATGGGTCAGGCTTCCATTTAGGTTTTGTTTTGGGTTAGGGATTTTGTGGGTCTTGTATTGCTGCTCAGTTCTTCTCGATCTGATCTTAGAGCTAAAAGCTTTACCCAAATTTCGCACTCCAAAACCACTGTTGACCAGCGCACGGCGCCATTTTGAGCTTTGGCGGACAAGTACTCAGCTCATCTCTAATTCTCTCTTGTCAAGTACACCTTACTTTTTCTTTTTTTCTTTTTTTCTTTTTTGGTTTCTAATTCTGTTCCTATAATTTTATCTAATTCAATTCTTTTTTTGCAGTATAACCAAAAACACTAAAACGATACCATCAATCTTGCTTCACTCCTCAGGATAACAGCATTGAACGTGAAGCACAGGTTTGTGTTTGCTGAAATTCCTCCTTAAAATTCTAGTATCATCTTTAGAGTTTTATATGTTGAACAGATTTTAGACAGATTTGCATTTTTCTCTACACACATGAAATCAAACTTTGCTCACATATGAACATTATACTTGTATGAAATTCCATACATCATGTTTGAGTTCAGTGGCATATATACTTATACACATGATGTTTATAGAAAATTTTAAAAGGTTATTGAGAAGCAGGGCATTGTACCTTTAGACATCTGGATTCATTTCCTTGGTTGTTGAGAACTAATATTTACTCTAGTTGTAATTATTTACTCTTTTTATTGGTTCTAATTTTATATTGAACTTCAGTTGACTGGACATTATCTACTTATGGACTCATAAGGATACATGCCGCTTTACCCTGATATCATAGAAGGGCAAATTGATGTTAACTCTCCTTTGTTGGGTGTATCCCAAAATAACATAATTTCTTCCCCTGAAGTTGAAATCACCACCTCCAACAAACCGTCGAGATGGGGTACCAACTTTAGTGTAGAGGAGGATAATATCTTTGTTTCGGCATGGCTCAATACTAGTATTGATGTTATGCATGGTAATGAGCTGAAACAAGAAAGATTCTGGGAAAAAATTTGGCAATACTTCTGTCAATGTAGCCCATCCGGCAGCACACGTACTGCTGGCTCCCTAAAATGTCGATGGGGAATGATTAATAGGGAGACAAGTAGATTTTGTGGGTTCATAGCTGCACTTGAAGCAACCTCTCATAGTGGTACAACCGAACATGACAATGTATAATTATATTGTAATAGTTTCAAAATAGATACTCACCAATAGTTTGAAGATACTAATTATTTGCATTTTCTTTTAATTTTTTTAGATTGAAAATGCAAAGGCTATGTATAAAGAAAAAGCCAAAAAAGACTTTCCATTTGAACATTGTTGTCATGTGTTGAAGCACCAACCAAAATGGAGCATGCCTAAGGAATACTCGAGAGTAGTGCTACCTCCAACTCAAGATTCAATATCTATTGTCGATGGGGATGATGTGTCCTTAGTTGATGACACTACCAACTTCGAGAGACCAATAGGTAGGAAGGCCGAAAAGGCCAATCGAAAGATAAAGGCTAGTGGGAAAGATGTTGGAGAATACTTGGCAAAGAAAATGAAAGTTGTTGAGGACTTACAAGAACAAGAAAAAGAGAGTCTCCGCATCAAAGCGGAAAGGTTTCGATTGGAAGAGTTGAGGGATAAGGAAAGAATTCGTTTGGAAGAGTTGAGGGATAGGGATATAGTTCGATTTGAGGAGAAAAGAATTCAAATGGAGGAGGAAAGACTTAGAATTGAAAGAGAAAAGCTTCGTATCAAAAGTATGATAGAGGATGAGAGAATTATGAGCTTGGACACAAGTGGCATGTTCGGAGCACTAAAACTTTTTTATGAACAACTCCAAGAGGGAATCCTTGCAAGACAAGCGTCAAGTAAATAGTTTGGTAGTTGAAAGTTGAAACATATAAATGATGTCTTGGATAGATGTATTTTGGTAGTAGTTAGATCAACCTTGTTATGTTAGAAAAATGATTGATGTATTTTGTAGTAATTAGATCAACCTTGTTATGTTAGAAAAATGGTTGATGTATTTTGTTGAAGCCTAGATCAACTTTGTTACGTTAGAAAATGGTTGATGTATTTTGTTATTTTATATTATATATAAAAAAGGAATGTATTAGATCATTGTGTTCTTTGATATTTACTTGCTTTGTGTAAAATAACAGTGTGAGAGCTATGTTATATGAATGTGAATGATATTGAGATTTTGGTACCATTTAAATAATAGGATCTGCTGGTTGTGTATGAGGGTGTGCATGTGTCTCTTGTTACATTATTTCAGAGTAATTATAAAAGGAAATGTTGCCAGCTAGCTGGTTGTTCTTTTGCCTTCTCTAGGAGCTTGTTGATGCCAAAAGCATAAGGAACCTGAAATAACCTTTGAATCCTCTGCCTCTGACGAATAAGCATACGCTCCACTTCATCCATACTCTCACTACACTGACTTCTAGTATTTCCAATGAGTCCACATTTAGTACAGAGTTTATGCACTCTCTCATATCTACATTGAACCCAAGTTCGAGTTCCATCATCCAGACGGAGCATAAACCCCGAAACAACAGGCATCCATGGATTCAATCTCACTTTAATCCTCATAAACCTGATATTCCTAGGTAGACTATCTTCCCAATCAATTTTCTCAAAGGACCCAATCATTTGACCTATTCTTTCTGCTAACTTTGGATAATGATATTCTAATGGTAATCCATGAAGCTAAACCCAAATTGACACAAAATTCAAATGCAACTTACTCATTACCAGATTTGGTCGCCATTTTTCCAATACCAGCAACACACCATCCATAGACCAGGACCCCTCTGAACACATATACTCCAAATCTTCCAGACTCTCAAAGTGAATCACATAAAAGAAAGAATCCCTTCCTACAGCAGTCACTGCTCTTCTGATTCTCCATGCAGAATGGATTAGATGTTGAAGATGTGCTATAGAAAATTTTCTATAGTCCAAAACAAACCCCAGTGCGCAGTGAGTCCAAAAGAGGCGTTGCATGTGGATGGAATCAGGATCAGCTTCCAGCAAAGGGCCATGCCTTGCAAAAGGAGCTTCTAGATCATCACTACTCTGTGAATACAAGTCAGATTCATCAGCAAAGGGGTCAGCACTCACATCTGACCCACTGCTCTCTGTCCAAGCAAAGTCTCGTGTTAGGACATATGTGATTTGATGTTAGGAACATATGTCAATTTAGAATTGGCTAATCCTTTGACAAAACGCACTTTACTTGTAATTGGGTAGATCTAAGATGTGTTTAATACTTCAAAGAACAAGAATTCAAGTCTAGTATTGAAGCCATGCAAATTTGTCTAAAAAACAAAAGAAGAAGGGCTATTTATTAAAGCTGGACAGATTCCTGACAGATAGCTATCTATCGAGGTCTCGATAGCTTCTCGACAGATAGTATCTATCGAGGTTTAATGAATCTTGATAGCTGCTCAACAGATACTATCTATCGAGGTCTCGACAGCTGCTTGACAGATACTATCTATCGAAAATTATGAAAATTAGTTTTTCAGATCTGATTTTCAGTCCATGCTTATGTATTTGTGTAGGGTTTCTTTTCTCACAACCCTAGATATATATAAGACTTATTTTAAAGTCCGTCACATAAGAGAATGAAAGGAGAAAATGACCGAGTGCCTTATTCTCTTTGAAAGAAGCTACTGCATCTTTGCGCCTTAGGGTTTTGTAACCAAGTGCTTCTTGATCTTCATTGTTGATGAAGTGAAGAACTTTGCAATCAACATCTTCTTCAAGTTGTTGAGTTAGTCACGTACTAGGAGCCGTGCATCATTGGTTAGTCACGTACTAGGATCCGTGCAAAAAGGGTGGCGTTCATATATTGAAGAGTTCAGAGATTCTGAAACGATAAAAGATTTCTACTGTAAGTTCATCTATGAGGATTGTAGAGTCTAGGGACAAAAGTTTTGTATTAGATCTGAAACTTCTCTTTACTATAGTGGATTGCTTTTCGGAAAAGTTTCCCCCCAGATTTTTTACTGTGAAACTAGTTTGTTTTATTGGTTTTCCTGGGTCATCATATCTTGTCTTATTTACTTTTCCACTGCATGATTTTGACATGATATTGATATTAGTTTGTTTTAACAAAGTTTATTCATAATAAATCTAATTAACAACTTGGGTTTAAAACTTGTTAATTCTATCAATCGAAATCTAAATTTCTCAATATCTCGGTTGACCGAGAGATCACCCATAAGGAAAACCTGACAAAGCTACTACTTAAACAGAAAAGAAGCAAAAACAGAGAAAAGAAAGCCAAAACAGAGATAAAAGAAAGAAAATATGGAAAGTGTAAACTTGTCTTCAGAAGGAGAAAGGTACAAAGGGGAGATGACAAAAGCACAAATGAAGAGACAAGAAGTAGAGGCTAGTGTTAGGAACAAGGTGGGACAAGACAGCTGACGGAAAGCTAAATGGAGGCAGAGAGAATAGAAAAAGGGTAGTAAAGGTATAGGTAAGTGTGTAGTTGAGTTGAAATGTAATGTAACTCTTAATTAGAGAGAGGCGCTCTCATTAGAGAGAGAAGCTTAAGGAGAGTTTATTCAAGAATTCGCTTGCTACTTAGGGAGCAAGACCTTGGTGCGTTTTATTATTTCCTTAAACTCTTCCTCATTATGCTGGTAAAGAAGACGGAGCTCACACATTTGCACCGTGAAGTCCTGTGAAATGGAAATATTGTGTCTTATGAGTGAGGGTGAGATAAATTAAAGAGAGGGAGACATAATATTATTTTTAGGCAAAGAAAATACTTATGGTTTATTAATTACCGTTAGGTTGCTTTGGTAGGGTTGATTGTACGGATGCTGGCCATTTTCACCGAGTGGATTCTCAGCTCTACTATTATCAGACTTTAATAGTAGCTGGCTGGTGAGCACACCATTTTCAGAAGCCAAGTGGCAGCAATATATAGAGCATTTTCATCATCTCTCATAAAAAATGCCATTTTGACACACTAAAAACCTACTTTATCATTTTAGTACACCATTTATCACATCTTCTATTCTTCAATTATATACATTAAAATAATATATCCAATACATTAAATAATATTAAACAAATTCCAACACATTAAACTACAATCACAATCAACCTCCACAAACCACCAACGGCAATAGCAAATCACCACCAACGGCAAATCAACCTCCACAAACTACAATCACAATCACTAAATCTCTAACAAATTCCAAATCCAAAAACCTCAACAAAAGAGAAAAGAAAAAAAAAAGAAACTCAAAATCTTCAACAAACACTGTCGGCCCACTACAGCCACAAACACCACCGCCCACTATAGCCACAAACATCGCCAACCCAAAACTCAACCAACCACCGCCACAACCACGACACCACCACCGGCCCAAAATCCCAACCAAACCGATCAATCAATGACCCAAAACCCACACATTGAAACCCATCCCAAATCTCATACCCACGAACCGATTAAGAGATCTGAAGGTCGACGGCGAGGGCTGTGGAGGTTGACGACGAGGTGAGGCGGCGAGAGATCTTGAGCAAAGATGAGAGAGATCTTGAGCAAGGAGGACTGTGAGGGAAGAGATAGAGAGTAACGGAGAGAGAAGAAATGAGAGAGAAGAGTTTCTGAATAAAGTGATGAGAGAGGAGAGAGGAGAGAGAAAAGAGAATAAAAAAATATTAAACCAATATGGCATTTCTGTCCGTACGCTCTCATATTTGAGAGCGTACTGTAGCGTGTCTCAAAATTTTGAGACATTTAGCACACCTCATGATGCTCTGTATTTGGTGTTTGGTGTGCCAAATGCCAAATATTTGGCATTTGGCACACCTGATGAAGAAAGAGAGAGGCTATTATTTTTTATTTTTTATTTGAGAAGAAGGAGGGAATACTATTTGGTTGTTTAAATGTGATCAATATGTATTTTGTTTTCCATTGTTTTGTTCGTTTTGTAATTTTTGTTATTCAATAGAATGATAGGTAATATGAACTGTCGTAGGCTTTAACTAATGCTAACAGTCAATATATCTATCATCTACACTATCTACTAGGGGGTAGTCTAAAAAGTTTGGACACTCTGTATTTGTGTCGTATCAATATTATATTCGTGTCATACCGGTGTTGCCACGTCATGTTATAATTTTTTAGAAATTGCTTTTGTCTCCGCACCCATGTCCATATCCATGCTTCCGAAAGGATAATTGACAAACTTTCAAACAAATTCTCTTTTAAAAAGTCAATTTTAATTTAACATTGCATTATATATTCACTCGTAGCTAGTTTATTAAACTTTCAAACAAATTCCCATCTTAAAAAGTCAATATTAATATAACATTGCATTTTATATTCACTCGTAACTAATGTATTAAACTTTCAAAATGAATCACTGGTTGTAATTGACCACGTCTATCTTGGAATCAAGAGAATGATAATTAGAATTTAGGTTGAATCTAAATTCGATTATGGCTAAAGAGATTTCATAAGAGAAACACAGAAAATGCTTCGAGTGGTAGCATGCATGCTAATATGCTATGGGACCACGTACCCACGAATGGGGTCAAATCAATACGTTTGAAATATTTGAACATCATACTCTTCAATCTCATAAATATTAATACCAAATCTCATCAATTCAATCGTTCTTTTGAAAAATACAACATATTAGAAAACACTATATTTTACATAAATTAAAGTCTATCTAATACTCTACACATAAATCAATAAAAGTCTACACTTCTATCTTGAATATATAGCATGGATCCAATGAATCAAGTTTAATTTTTCTTCTATCTCTCGAAATTTTGTTTTTTTTTTAAAATTTTCTTCTAAATTTACGTTACAACTCTTTCTTTGAGTAATGTCTTCTTCTTCTTTTTTCTTCTCTCTCTCTCTCTCTCTCTCTCTCTCTAAATTAATATAATCCATTTGTTTCAACAAATAGGCAGGAGGAATTGAAGTTTTAATTCTTCTCATAAACAAGATTAAATAATATCACTAAATTATAAAGCTCTTGACATTCCATGTGCATTTAGCAAAGATTAAAAATTAACTTTTTACTCATTATCTATTTTTTGTGGGCCAATTTTTTTTTTTTTTTGTCTAAATTTTATTTCAAATAATCTAACTTTTAGTTTTTTATTTATTTATAAATAAACTAGATTTTAGCTTTTTGTCTCGCATTATGCAAATAAGCTACCAGAAATAAGCAATTCTCACACGGACTATTAATGTTGTTAATTACTTTGTGATAATATTGTTTATGATATTTGGTAGTTAATAAATCTTGAAATATTTGATAATAGTCTTGTAAATCAACTAGCACTTTATCATATTTTGATCGGAGACATTTGCAGAGGTAACTAGTATGTCCAAGTTGGAAGTAGAATCAATTAATTTAAGCGTTTGGGTCAAATGTAGATATTGTTTGGCTTGTACTAGTTTTAAATTTACATTTGATGTTCACGAGTTGGTAATATATTCATAAGTAAACATTTCAGTCTTAATAGTACGTGTACATGTTTTCAGGTCGAGTTCATTTTGATGACACATTCATTTCACTACCAGCAGAACACTAGTCCACGGTGGAGGAGAAGCTTTAGAATTATTAAGTTTAGCTGAGTTGGAGTAAGATTTATAGAGAGAGATTGTGGTTTGGGACTTGGGATTGGGAGGTTGGCATTGGCAGAAAATCTATCATATATCTGATGCACGTAATAACATCTCTGAGAATTAAGAGGTTGACATTGGGAGCAAATCTATTATGCGTCCAATGCATGTAATACCACCTCTAGTGCAGGATGACGTTATTTATAGCATGCTTAAAAAAATGATGGCATTTTCTTTATTTTTTCAAAAATTTAAAAAACTACTAAAAAAGTGGCACAGTCTTATTAAATAATAAATTCTAGTTTTTTTTTTTATTGAATTGGAATTTTTAATATTTATATTCTTAAAGTTGGCATATCTTTTATTTTGATTAGTTTCAAAATTTGGATTCATACTATTAGTGTTAGCCTCCATTCAAAATGATATAGTTGTATGGATCCATTATTGCATATGCATGGAGTGAAGTGTTTATGATGTTTGGGATTCAATGAGTGTTGCCCGACAAGGTAGCTTCCCTCCATTTTGGTTAGCACAATCAACTGGGTAAACATTCCTTGAATGTATGGAACTAGGCATTGGAGTGCATGATATGGTTAATATGGAAAGAACATAACAACTGTACTTTTTTAAGGAGAGTGTGAAATCTATTAAGCAATTGAAGTCCTTGCTACTTTTGTACTTTGTTTGATTGGTCTCAAACCTTGCATTTTTTATTTCCAACTCTCTTAGATATTCTAATTGGTTTGCTTGTTACCAAGTAGAGCAATAAAAGTGGTTGGATCTATATTGGATTTGTCAAGGTGGAGCCTTCAAGGCTAATTGGTTTGCTTGTATTTTTTTCAAGGTGCATTATGTTCATCATCGTGAACATAGAGCGTTCCTCTTCCTTTGCAATAAATTTTTATTACTTATAAAAAAAAAATAATGCAAACTTTAAGAGGAAAAATCAAAATTATCCCAAACTTTAAAGGTGTAATTTGTAAAGTAGTTATTAAAATGATGTAATTTAAATAGAAGAAGAAGAAAAAGAAAAAGAAAAAGAAAATGACATTAATTTAAGCTTAGTTGATGCCTAATTTTGAATTGACACATAAGAAGTACTTCAATCCAAACGATAAGGAATGTTAGAGATACCGATCTAAATATTTAAAAATTAGAAAAAAGTTCAAAATTTTCCAAATTTTTTTTTTTTTTTGAGAATAAAAAATATTCCAAATTTGAAGAGTATAAATTATATTTTTTGGTTTTTGTTAACAAAAGCTAAATGCTTTAACAGAAATTTAAAGAGATCATATATAGCCTCGTTCAACAGTCAAAACGTCATCGTCTTAAGGCATATAGTACGTATTTCGCGTTCCCTCTTTCTCTTCTCTCTCCCTATGGCGACCGCGATGGTAGCCGAGCCAAGGAAGGTGCCGAAACCGGGTCGGGGCGGCTTCGAAGCCCACGGACTATCCGAAGAGGAAGCCCGGGTCCGAGCCATAGCAGAGATCGTGAACTCCATGGTAGA
>JARYZH020002620.1:0-14679 GCA_030021035.2 Notholithocarpus densiflorus
ATGCGGGATTTCATTTCACACGTGTACACCCAACAATCTCCTCTTCATATATGAGTCTTTGCAACTCTATGTGATCCTTTTTGTAGGGTTTATGGGCCTTGCCTTGTGCAATATACCATCCCCACTCCATTTGCAAAAAGGACCTCAATAACCTTGATCTTATCATCTTTGTGCACATCACCATAATCTCTAATACCATTTGTTGGGGAGATAAAACATCATTAAGATATTACTTGAGTAGTTAATATAACAAATAGAGACACACTTAACCCAAAAGACCTAATAAGCCTAATGGGTATGAGATCAACTATAATATATTAACCACTCAATCTTATTATGATTACACCCAAAAATAATTTATGCACATTGTGTGTGTACGTATAATAAGGTGTGTAGACTAATTTTTAGTCAAAATTTTATAGTTAGTGTAGTTAGGTTCATTGGGCTTTTGCCCTATTTATGTTTAATTGTACTGCCCATAGTTTTAAAAACACTCTTATATTAACTTGTAGTACACTTATGTGTCTTCTGTATAAAAAGCACCTCTATACAATTTATTCTAGAGAAATACAATACAAAGTGATCACATTTTAGCCAATCAAATCTAAAATTTAAAGACATCAAGCCATGCAAAGTTGTGTTAAAATTCATAGTTGCTATAGTAACCATGTAAATTTACACTAGCACTACTCATTTTGCATTCATGATTTTAGAATTTTTTACGTATTTCAAAAATAAATGAAAAGAGTGGATGATGGTTGGTGCGTGTAAATTAAGAGAAACAATTAAAAAATATCAAGAAAAATTGATATCTTTATAAAATGTAGTGTAAAATAAATAATTTGATATGGGGTGTTTTGAAAAGTAAGTATATAAAATAGAAAAAATATGTTCTTATACTAAAATAGACAAAAAAAAAAAAAAAAAAAATGCACGAGCTAATGTGAATGCTTAATATTAACAATTCATTCTCTACAGTGGAAATGTGCAAAAAATGCACTTGATATGCTCAACCCCCAAACTAGCTCTACCTGCGTGCATTATTTTATGAGTCCTTGTGAGTAGGGGAAAATTTTTAGGTACTCTTGGAACATAATATGTTTGACAAATTAAAGCTTACCAAATGTTAAAGGTCCATGTATTTGTAGATCAAGCAATGTACTCCTGAATTCATCTATTATTAATCTAGGATTAGTAAAAGTATTATCTAATTAAAAATCCTACATCGGATTCACTGTAACACAAGTACTTAATATCAATATGTAACCGTCAAAGATTTTTACTTGTAGTCATAGATCATCGGGCCAAACTACATAAATTATTGTGTGCTCTCTCTTTTTTATTTTATTTTTTTACAATATTTACTTAATTTATCAAATTTAATAAATACATTTTTTGTTGTACACATATTAGATTATTATGTACTTAATTGACCTTTTAAATTGTTTTATAGTATATATATTTAAAAAATACTTCTTCACCGTATCCCCAAAAGACAAACTTAATTAATGTATATTATCAATAAAACAGAGATGACCAAGCAGCTGATAACACTCTCGTAGCCATTGCTTATTTCAATAATGTCAAGAAATGACCAAGCAATTATGTGGAGTAAAGCTGTGACGAGTCTGGTACTACGAGCCAGTTGCTTGCGGGTGTCTATCAAGAAAACTCAGATGTAGAAAGTCATATATGGAGTATGTAACAAGTTAAAAAGAGAAAGAAACAAAATCATCTTCAGGAAATTTCAAGTTGGAAAACAGATCATTTCCCAATAAATTCTTGAAGAAAGAACATATAACAAAACCGATTTAGAAGACATGGCCCGAGCATGAACCAACTCTATACTATCAACAATAGATAATTAATGATATAGTTTTCTGATTACCGTGCGATAATAAAGTGGTTAATATGTTAACTCTGGTAGAAACTCTGGAGTCCGAAGCATAGAAAACGAAGTCAATAAATAAAGCTGTCAATTCAATCATCAATGCATGTAAGCCACATTTCCATGAGTGCCTTGTCCAATAATTGTCTATGAAAGGTCTAAGTTTACTACTCTTATTATCTGATACAATCTTTAAGAACTCGACCTTGAGCCCATGTTCTCATCAGATGGAAAAATTTTCATGGCTCTAGTTAATTTATGCCCTTAGGACATAAATTAACCTAGCTATTTTGAGAAAGTTTTTATAGAAAATTAAAAAAAACTGTCAAAACAGTTAATCACTTTTTTATTTTTCTATAAAAAAATTTATACTCTAAAGGCACACATTAATAAAACCCAATTTTCATATGTGCCGGGCGAACTACACATGAGCTCCGCTTAATTATGTGACGTAATTTTACACCCGTATATTATTATTATTATTATTATTATTATTATTATTATTATTATTATTATTATGAAAAATACACCCGTATATTATTGTACTTACTAGGAATAAGGCCCAAATCTAACAAAAAGAGTATAGACTCAAATCTCTGGTCATTAAGTGGAGTCCAACATATATTTGGGAAAATATATGGACCCCAACACATAAAGTTGTTAACTTTAAATGGGATTTTTTTTTTTATAAGATAAATGGGATTTATAATATGAAGTATTATAGATCAATGACCTCAAATTCTAAGATCATGTTTTTGCTAGAAAAGCCAAGTCCATAGTTGATTATCAGGTTAAGTTAGAAGATGTCCACTTGATGTCATATCTTTTTTTATCAAAAAGAGGGAAAATATGGGTTGACCCTGAAAAATTAATCTTAATATTAAAAAAAAAAAGTGAATTTTATCATTTTAGGTGAAAGTTTGACTTAGTTTGAGTGTTGGTTAACTTGGTTAAAGATTGGTCAACAGGGGCATTTAGTCATTTTAACCTTAAACATAAAAAAATTGACTTCCAATTAGGATAAATTCCCACTTTTAAACATTCTCATGATACCATTAATGATAATTAAGTTTTATAAAACTAAAATAAAAGTATTCATATACGTGTATGTAGAGTTACAATATTATTCTTAGTCATAAGTTGTTTGAATTGGTTACTAAAATTAATTAGATATTCATAAAATCACAATGAAGACCTAATTATCGAAAAAATTATCTCAACAATAAAGAGGAAAAACAAATAATGTTTTAGTCCATATATTTTATGGATTTTAATTGAAATAAAGATACTTAGGTTTTCTATTATAGTTTATTTTTATATTTGTCTATTACCTAAATGATTGTTGAACAAAGATAGGTTAAAAATTCAAATCCTTTTATCAATTTTTAAAACGCGGCTATAGCTCCTAAAAACGTGGCTATAAGACAATTTGGCCTATAGCTGCGTTTTTTTTAGCCGCGTTTTCAGCCGTGGCCTAAAACCCGTAACTATAGACCTGATGCGGCTTACAAACGCGGCTATAGCCCTTTGATTTTTTTGAACTTTGCTATAACCGCATTTTTAAAACGCGGCTATAGTTTTTTTTTTTTTCCCCTTGCCAGAAGGCAAACATAATGAAGCACAAGCAGGCAGAATAAGGCTGTGTTTGTTTCGGGTGTAAATGGATTTGGGAAAATATTTTACACCCTATGCGTGTTTGGTTGCACATGTAAAATACGGTTAAACTGAAAATTTTTTCATTTGACCATAAAATAAGGCCCCTTGATCTGTAAAATATTTTACACATCAGTTTTACCTTCAATTCATTTTCTGGACTCACACACTTGGAGAGAGAGAGAGAGAGAGAGAGAGAGAGCGAGCGAGCTAGAAGAGAAACTGAAGAATACAACTCAACCTACCTTTGCCAGTTAGATCGCGCCGCAGGTTCATGCCTCAGCCTCACCGGACCGTCATCATCATCGTTATAGATCTACACTGTCGGTCAAGGAAGCCCCTTCTCTTCTCTCTTCATCTCTCGTTACCTTTGACCAACGAAGGCCGAAAAGCTAACACGATCTCCGATCTAAAAACCGATCTCGTCGCTGTCGCCTCCTTTAGACCCACCCGCCGATCTCGTCATCGTCAAACCCACTCACCGATCTCGCCTCCTTCAGACCCACCCACCGATCTGTGGTCCTTTACCCTTCTCTTTCTCTCAATCTATCTCTCCCACTCCCTCTCTCACGATCGGTACTTATTTTTTAGAAAGATTGAATTTTTTTTTTTTTGGTTATATTTTTTTGTTGATTTGGTTTATATATTCGGATTTCCTATTATAATATTTGTTTGGAAGCTGAGAAAATGTGAGAGAATGTGTTTTTTAGAGAATTTTCAAGAACACAACCAAACACCTTAAAATATTTTTCAAAGCATTTTTTGTAATGCGACCAAACACTTGAAAATATTTAATATTTTCACTTGAAATATTTTACACTCTGAAATCATTTTACATTGAGCTAAACACAGTCTTACCTTCAATTGGTTTTTCGAACTCACACACCTAGAGAGAGAGAGAGAGAACGAGAGAGAGAGCGAGCGAGCTAGAAGGGAAAGTAAAGATGACAACCCAACCTACCTTCGCTGGTTAGATCACACCACAGGTTCATGCCTCAACCTCACCAAACCGTTATCATCGCTATAGATCTACACCACCAGTCAAGGAAGCCCTTTCTCTTCTCTCTTCCTCTCTCATTCCCTCTGACCAACGAAGGCCGAAAAGCTAACACGATCTCCGATCTACAAACCGATCTCGTCGCCGTCACCGTTGCCATTGCCTCCTTTAGACCCACCCACCAATCTCGTCGTCGTCAAACTCACTCGCCGATCTCGCCTCCTTCTGACCCACCCACCGATCTGTGGTCCTTTACTCTCTCTTTCTCTCAATCTTTCTCTCCCTCTCCCTCTCTCACGATCGATGCTTATTTTTTAGAAAAATTGAATTTTTTTTGTTATGTTTTTTGTTGATTTGGTTTATATATTCAGATTTCCTATTATAATATTTGTTTGGAAACTGAGAAAATGTGAGAGAATGTGTTTTCTAGAGGATTTTCCGGAACACAACCAAACACCTTAAAATATTTTTCAAAGCATTTTTTGTAATGCGACCAAACACTTGAAAATATTTTCATTTTTGAAAATTATTTTCACTTGAAAATATTTTTCATCCCTAGTTGGCTCCTCCCCATTTGGCCTCTTCTCCCTCTGCCCTCACATAGAGAACAAGTTAAGAGTACATTATGGATGAATGTAAAAAAATATGGACCACACAGAGGCAACAAAAATTTACAAAAATATAAGTTACCTCCTCCTCACGTAACCTCGCATAACTCTTACTCCCTAAAGTATGCACATCCTTCATCTTTGCGCGGCAAGCCTTATTTATAGCAGTTCGCACCTACAAAGTTTGATCTATAAATTATCACATTTCCAAATTTCATCTGGAAAGTAGAGTAAAAGATTTATTGAATGTTTAACTCATGTCTCAAAATGTGAATGTCAGTCTTGGGCCAAGCATTCAGACCACCAAAACAAAACAAAAAAAAAAAAAATCCCCTTTGGCCAGCATGTAGAATATACCTTTTCCCTTTCAGAGTTCCAGTGGGATATGAGGATTGGCCATTGATGCGGAAGGACCCTCCTATCACGGTGCCTTAGTTGCTCATGTTTAGCCTTTACTATGGACTTAAAGCTCCTCCATTTTGTTGCAAGAGACTTCATGACCCAACTTTTTCCCTTCGGATCAATTTGAACCTTGACTATAGCATAAAAGGAAAGCATTCAATAACATAACACAGCAAAATGAACTTACATATGCCTGAGCTATCTTATAAGTTGGATACTCTTTTTGAGATGGCTTTGGACTAATGCTTATTGGTGAAACTTAAGTACATTTCCTTCTGAAAACCTAAGGAACTATATGTAAGTTTCATTTACTTAAAAAAGAAAAACTTTATAGTAGTACCTGGACGATCTGCCACATATCCTCTTTGGCTGCATCCGGTACAGCCCTCCAGCTGACATAAGTAAGGGGTGCAATGTAGCTATTCCGTGCTATGGTACCCATGAAACTGCTGAGATTGGCAGCCTCACGGCCAATGGGCTGCCCAAATCTGTTGATTGAAACATCTATTCGCTCACCATCAGACAAGTCCCACAAGAAGCGGCATCGTGAAGGGCCTCGACACCTCTTTTTCCTAGGCTTGCACACTGACTTGCATGGTTGGTTGTTGTGGCATTCTGGGGCCTGCTGAATCTGCTGCTGTGGACGAGGATTGTTGATCACAGGACCTGATGGACAACCTGACTTATAATTACTGCACCCCATGACAGAGTTTGTAGGTGATTGTCCTACATAAAATAGTAGGGAAATGTCAATATTAGCTACAAAATTAACTCCTATATAATGAGAACCAGGTCCTCATTGTTTACATATATTCAAGTCTGTCTTAAATCCTGGCTGTATAAACTAGCAGACATTTTAAGTAACATAACCAACTGGAAATGAAAACAAGATACTTATAATGCTGTTTGGAAAATTCTAATTAGATTCTTCATAGATCAACTTGTTCCTTGGACAGATAAATAAGCAGATAAAGATAAAATAGTACTAAAATAAGAAACTATAATGAATAAGTTAATACAACATAAATATTAGTATGTTAAATACTAAACAGATAGCAAGTTAAAGGATTTATCATCTAGCATACCTGCAGTGTCAGCCTGAGGATGGGAGGGCTGGGCTTGGCTAGTCGTCTGCTGCGGCTGCTGTAAATGATATGACTGGTTGAAACTTAGTATGGGCTGCTGTGGCTTAGGCTGGCTGTGTTTGTTGATCATTGGACCCACTGGACGATTCAGCATGTAATTTTTTCTCCTCAAGCCATGATCCCTATGAAGGTGGTAAGTGAGATTGTCCTAAAAAGGATAAAAAGCCAATCAATAAAAATTTCAAAATAGATATCTTAATATTGAAATTGGAGACGAACACATAATCCAAATGTATGACTGAAAAGTTATATATAATTTATATTCAACTAGCATTGAAGAGGATTTATATTTGACATGTAACCCACCTGCACTATCATTTGTATAGCCTGCATGAGGTGGTGAGTTTGCTACAAGAGTGAAAAAAGACCAATCAGTAACAGTTACAACTGAAATACGTATATAATGTCAATAAGAATCTCACAATGCCAAATGCAACAGTCAAAACAGTTTCTTTCATAAAGCAACTGACAAAAACAAGATAGATGAGTATGTAGTTATGATAATGGTTACCATGGCCTGAATTGAGGGCCTGTGTCAGCAAAAGTATAACAAATATGCAGATTGATACTATCATAGGAGTTGTAATATCAATTTTGAAGAGATAAAGCATTAATCTATATATAATTAATAACATATTGCATAGATTGAAAGCTTAAAGAAACAATCATCCCTGATATGAAGAATTAAGTGCATCGCATTCCTATGCTACCAATATCACTGCCAGCCTGTGGCTGGCTAAACACGTAGGTGGTCTTATAACTATTACATAATGAGTTAAAAAAAATTCCTCCAGTCCGATTTGGTGGTAAACTTCATTTAAAATTAAAAAGAGAAATAAAAAAGACAGAGTGGTTATAAAATTAACCCAATTCTTAACAAAGTACTCATTTAACATGAGGAATGGAAGCGGTCTACAAAATATCAAATTTCTATAATACACTTTGCTACATATGTATATAGAACATACATGCTTATTTTCAGTGATCTTGGCCTCTCCTTGACTCCTTTGCAGCTTGGATGAGATGTACTTGTACACTTTCCTCCTTTGCCTGTTAAGAGAGACTCAAAAAACAAAAGTGAGGCTTTTGAAAACAGCATTACTACTATGGTTTAATGGTTATTGGATTTTCTAGAAACAGTTTTGAAAACATTATTAATATCATGGTTGCTACCCCTATGAATGTAAATGGGTTGAGCCTTTAAGTGCACAAGGGCTATGCTAATGCCTCTTCAATTAATCTTTTTCTAACTTTTTAAAAGGACAAAATATATATACTTCAACAAGCTGATAATTACCCCCAAAAAAGGTTCAAACAGATATATATGCATGTGATATATTTACTTTATATTATTATTTCATTCTCTTTAGAATTTTCCTACAGACAATCCCAGACGCTAATCAAGGTCCTCAAACACTACTAGTGGAACTTGGGGTAATGATAATATTCTTTTATGATTAATCGCTAAGTCTCAGTCAAATTGGGGTCTCTTGTGTCTACATAACCCTTCATCCGGGCCATTGAAGTCTATTTGACCCAGGCCCCAGCAGGACTTAACTTTTATTTTTAGTTTTTACTAGTGGCCAATGCACACCACACGGCTGCGTGCGAATATATGATTATTTTAAGATGTGATATAATGTATAATTTAATCTCTATTTTTTATTGTAGATAACCTGTTTTTCCTAAAAAATAAACAAATTATAAAAGTATTTACTATCTTTCTATTTTTACAAATACATCATTTTATTATTTTTGGTGTTTTTGATTGACATTATTCTTTTTTGAAGCAGACTTTATTTTTGACGAAATAAGATAGTTTGAAGTAGACTGAAATTGACCAAAATGGTCTAAAATGCTATTATGATGTGACTCAATAGAAGTTTAGGAATAACAAATACTACACTTTTGCTTTTAGATTATTATATAAAATATTATTATACTACAACAAAATTTGAATTTATAGTCTCTTTTTTAATGTTATATATTCTTTACCATCATTCTAAAATATCAAAAAATATGTATAACTTGAATAATAAGGACTAGGGTTTGGACTTTAAAGTATTTGTTTACTCTAAGAGACTTACTTTAAAGTTTAAACTGTGGAATCCTGCATGTTTCTTTTCATCCCCAAAAAGAAAAAGAAAAAATCTAGATAACTTATTTCATAAATTTTCTTAACTTAATAAAATAACAGGTTGTGAGTGTTGGGAAAATGAAAATATTGTCAGTAATGTCTATATAAAAGTAATTGTCTACTGCTTACAAATTGTCACTTATGCTGTGTTTGTTTCAAGTGAAAACCATTTCAGGAAATTATTTTACACTCTTGTGTGTGTTTGGTACCAAAGGAAAATATGGTCAACTTGAAATTCGTTTACACTTTGACCGTAAAAAACCCCTTCTCACCCGTAAAACCATTTCCATTCTTATTTTACCTTCAAATGTTTTACACTTCTCACACAATCCTCACACGCACTCACAGACCTGAAGATCTCAGCCCACCCCCCCCTCATCACCGATCCACAAACACCCAAGACCCACCTCTCTGATCGCCAGCCATGCACCGACGAGTACAGGTTGAGCTCCGATCTTGACAACCGACCGCAGGCTGTGCTCCACCAGGCTCTCCAACGCACTGGCCGATCTGGCTGCCACCACCAATCGCCGATCTGGCCGCCACCTATCACCAACCCACTCCACTCCACCCCCAAACCCACCAATCTGGCCGCCGCCGTCCTCCATCCACTCCGATCTCTCTCTTTCCCGATCTATCTCTCTTTCCCTCAATCTGTCAATCTTTCTTCCTCCGATCTCGCCGCTATCAGACCCACCTGCCGATCTTGCCGCTGTCAGACCCACCCGCCCATCTCGCCTTCTTCAGACCCACTCACCGATATGTGGTCCTTTACCTCTCTCTTTCTCTCAATCTATCTCTCCCTCTCCCTCTCCCTCTCTCACGATCGGTGCTTATATTTGAGAAAGACTGAAAATTTTTTTGTTATGTTTTATTGTTGATTTGGTTTATATATTCAGATTTCCTATTATAATATTTGTTTGGAAGCAGAGAAAATGTGTTTTCTAGAGGATTTTCAAAAAACACAACCAAACACCTTAAAATATTTTCCAAAATATTTTTTGTGATGTGATCAAACACCTGAAATCATTTTCATTTCTGAAAAATATTTTCACTTGAAAATATTTTACACTTTGAAATCATTTTACATTGAACCAAACGCAGCCTTAACCCGATTGAAAAAAAAAATGTAAAATAAATTGTTTCCGTAGAAAATTTGAATTAAAATCCACACGTTTTTATAATTACTTTATCTTTTTGGTGATTATGGCCTTAGGTTACACATTTCAAATGCCATAAGCGGAGGGTGGTTGTAGGCTTGTAGCCACTCTAGCTGTGCATTATTTCCTCATTTGGGCCTTAATCCTCATTTATATGCTTATCAATATTTCAATTGGGCCTGCCCTTTTAAAATATTAAAATCAATACGGAACTGGTTTTAGCACTATAGCAACGTTGTTTTCCTCATTTGGGCCTCAATTGTTGTGGATTTTAACTGGCCAGAACCTCAAATTTGATATCAAAGCCTAATCCAAGCTCTTACTCATTTCTTACTAGGATATGTTTGGTGGTTTGTCTAGCATCTCTATATGGTTGGGTCATTTTATATATACAAAACAAAAAGAACACTCATTGATAACTTTAATATTGTGGACAATAAAGAGAAATTATCCTGAAGTAAAAACCATAGATTTCAAATCTAATTGCATCTATATTAAAAAAATTGTAATAACAAAAGTAATGCATTTCTTATGTAACTACTCATATTTAAATGCACATAGAGACAGACACCTTTAAAAGAAAAAAGAAAAAAAAAAGTATTGAAGGTGAAAGATTCTAGGCTTACCAATAATGTAGAAACCAAGGCTATAGCCAACTCCAGTTCCTCCAGAAACTCATCTTCTAGTTCAAACATGCTTCTGAGCTCTGTAAGAATAAAAAGGACTGTCTCAATCTGCTGAAATATAACCGAAATTTATATTAGTTGACCTGTCCAATATTAAACTTATACTATTGAGGTTTTCAATTTGGATAAGATACCAAATTGAATTCCAATGGATTCAGCTATTAAATTTATTCAAGAACATATAGCCCCAAAAGATGAAGAAAATGAGAGTATTTAATATATTTTGGTAGTTACAATCACAAGTGAAAATTGAACCTTTGAAAAGAATTTGGCAATTGTTGCTTCAATGCTGTCCAAAACTCCCACGGCTGTGCTCAAAGCTTGGTAGATAGACTCCTCATCAGCCTGCCATATGATTTGGGAATGGAGAAAATTGTTAGAACTATAATTAAATGATGAAATTTACTGGCATCCCAGAAGAAATGTTATCACAGGTTGCCAATTAGAATGGATTTAAAACAGTTAAAAATGCTCCAATTAAAAGACAGAAATACAGTGCATTGGTTGGACAACTAGCATTTTGAATAGCATTAATTCTCATAAAGACAATACAATACCTTCAAACGGAGGTAGCCTCCAAATGTAAGGCCCATTAAAGTGGTTTCTTCTTCCAAAGAGCCCGACGCCTTTACCCCAGCTTCCTTAAGGCAGACAGATTGCATTGTATCAATAGCATACCTGTTATTTTAAATTGTCAGTTAACCCATACATTACTCTTTGACAGCTGAGAATATGCAATTGTCAGTCAAATTTTAGCCTCTCCCACCCCCCCCCCCCCCCCAACACCTTGTTGTGCCTTTAGGCCTTAAGACACTTGAAAACATTCAATAATAATAAAAAATAAAAAAAGGTGCACTAGGCCCAAGCTGGGCCTCATATTGCTTAATTAAACACACCGCCAAACCCTTTCGTCATATAGCCAAAAGTCTCCATTGGCTCATTAAATTGGGCTAGTTTGTGAGGCCCACTTATTTGAGAATCATACTTCAATTTCAGATATAATTAGGTGAACTGGGTTTTAACGATTCCGCACACATTCAAAAGCTCGCTGATTTGGGCTGCAAGGTTGAAACCCAAACTATCCTATACCCAACTAGGCCTGGGAAAATGCAACTTCATGGTCCAAATCTTTGGCTAGTTAATATTTGAATTTATTTGGGAGAGTTTTACTTACCTTCTTCTCAAAAATAAAATAATAAATGGGAGAGGTTAATTATTTTTTATTATTTTATTAAGATTAAAAAAATAAAATCTAGGTTTATTAATAGGAAAGTTTAAAAAATCATACATTTTTTTTTAGAAGAATAAAAAATCATACATAAGTTAAATAAACTGAAAAAATAGCTTAATTTAACCCCAACCGCACCTTCAAATGAATACGTAGTATATAATTCACCCAAAAAATAAGGAACCTACTATTTTATAATTTGCACTGTTCTCATGTGATTCTTGAGCAAAGGCAGAAATACCCCTTCAGTTACTTGACACTGGCCAAGTAGGTAGAGAAGTCTAATTTCCAGATAAAAGGATGCTCAAGTTGGTGACTTTTGATGGAACAAACCCCAAATCTTTGGCTCCCATGTATTAATGTGGAAGGAATCTTACATAGCAGTAAAAGGTTTAGATAGAATAAAAAATAAAGATTCTGTTCCCAAGGAATGTTGCAAGTTAAAGGCAAAATATGAGATAGTTCCTAAATTGAACTAAGAATAGACACAGGGAAAATGCAAATAGAATGAAAATAAATTGAAGCCAATCTCAGTGCCTACTGAGCTTCTTTCAACTTCACAACTTAGTTGATTAAGTGTAGCAAAGCCCAACGCTAGTAACAGACAGTATAAAACATGAAATTTAACAAGCATGGAAGTTTTCTTACTCGCATGATGCACCAAAGATAGTCTTGATTGGAGCTGCAAATGCACTTCCAATAAAACCTCCAATTCCACTTGCAGCTTTACCGATGACACCCCCCATTGTGAAATGTTTCCACAGTCAAGTCTCATTCAAAAGCTGATATCAATTGATATAAGCTCCATAGCAATTGCACTGAGAAAATCAATGGCAAAAAATGAATATTAGGCTATGAAGCACGGGTGCGTTTGCGGGTGCGGGACTCGGCAATTTTTGAAAAAATTGGGTGCAGGTGCGGCGGGGTGCGGCGATTAAAAAATTTATAAAAATATTTTTATTTATATTTTTAATATATTACTAAGCATACTTTTTCACATTATATAAACAAATACCAAATTTAAGAGCAATAGTAAATAATAACTAAAACATGATGTTCATAAATTAAACCCACAAGTTTAAAATCTTTTTCTTTTTATTCTCTCCATTCACCTGCCACTCCAGTGCCAACAAGTCAACAACACATCACGTTTGGTCTCATCAGAATATCAACTTTACCTTTTTTTTATTTTTTATTTTATTTCCCCAAGGCTTCCATTTCCCAAAGCTTAATCTACACCACACCTTTTAAAAAAATCTCTACACCAAGTCAGCCTTTTACTTCTACATATTTTTTCTTCTTTCGTCTTCTTAACCATCGTTTCTTCCGTCACTCCAACTTCCCAGTTCATGCCTTTTCTTTTTTTTTACCTTTCTTTAGTTTTCTTAAACCAGTTTATGCAACATCTAGACTGAGTAGAGGCAGGAAAACAAGACAGAGAGAGAAAGAGAAGAAGATTTTGCACTTTTTTTTTTTTGAATTTCGGCGTATCGGCGGTTTTGCCCGATACGGCCCAAGTCAGCATGAATCAGCCCGATTCAGCGCGCATCGGCCCACGTCGTGAAAAAAAAAAAAAAAAAAAAAAAAAAAAGCTGGACGCAGCACCGACGCACAGGCAGCAGCGTCCCTTGCGCGTCGCCGTGTCAAACGCGGGTGCGGCGGGCGTTTTGCCGCGTCTATGCATCCCAGATATTAGGTAGCAAGTGGGAGTTTTAAAAAATAGAATAAAAGTAAAAGGTTATAACGGTACCCAATATTGCTACAAAGTTCAAACCTATTGCAGTTAATATGTTTTTCCCATTCTTATCATTAAAAACACAATCTTTCAATTTTTCCAACACCATAGATTCCAGAATGCAAATTTGTTCCTTAACTGATAGTCCAGAATTATTTCCCAAATTTGGCCATAAATTTTGAAGATGACAGGGCAATGAGGTCACATTTTACAAGAACACAAAGAAAATAAAAAACTTGAAGGACAACAATGTGAACAACATTAGATAAAGTAAGTTCATACCTGGGTTGGGGGGAAATCTAAAAAAGGATTAAAGTAAGTCCAGATTCCATTGCTCAAAAAGGGACATCAGAAATCACATAGTACTGAAGGCATTCAAAAATTTGTTTTCAACAGCCTACAACAACAACCAAGTCTTAAGTCCCAAAAATTTGGATTCAGATATGGATCCTCAACAGACCAATGAATGATACCTAAAAGATAAGACATTGCTAAGCACTTGAAGTCTGAAGCGACTATCACTCCTATACTTGACCGTACAATCAAGAGTAGATTTTAAGAGAACAAAAACCATCCAAACAGATAACCAATCATTCCCAAACAATCTTTAATCATAAAAGTTCAACTTTTTTAAAGCTTCCTTTTTCAAGGTACAGTTTTTAAAACAAAATCATTTTCAAAAAGCTGAAAATAAGCTGTATCAACCAGGAACCATATATACACCAAAAATCATAATCAGTTTAAAAGTGATATCACATTATTCATCAAAATGAGATCAATTCTGCATTTTATAATGATAAAATTGAAACTGAAATTGACTCATACACAGAGAAATCAGATCTATGGACTCCAAAGTGAATAGCACTATAAAAGTTGAAGATCCAGAACTTCAAGTAGATGCTTACAGTATTATACACATGCAATTGAAATGCAAAGGCTCATTTCATATGATTTGGGTCTCTCACATGGAGCTGATCCCTACATTGCTGGTATAATAGGATATTTTCTGTTTGTGTCACCAGGTAAAATACAAATACCTT
>JARYZH020002621.1:0-14681 GCA_030021035.2 Notholithocarpus densiflorus
AGAAACTTTTATTTGAACTAAACCAAGTATACAAAGTAAGGCTAGACCAAATCATCTAGCACTGGGGGGGACATCAGCGAAACATGCTGTGATGTCCCAAATGAAAACCGATATACATACTATCATGCAAGTGAGTCCCAACTCCCACACTAGTTACCAGATCCAGCTATACCCGTTGCGCAGTGTTTAAACCTTAATATTCCTCAAGCAATCCTGTTACACTTTCAAAAATCACCTTCGGATGAAGCTGGACCGAGCAAGTGACCTGTAGAAAAGTTCCTTGATCCTCATACCACAAATGCTTTCTTCTACAAGATTACAATTCTGTAGGGCTGAGCAGAGAGACCAATTATTTTTTACTTCCCTCAGTTGGTGGGGTTACATCATACATGAACGCTTTGCAACCTTAGTAGCAACTAGCAAAAAGCAAGGCAGAAAACTCTTTAATCATTTCTTCTTCATTTGTTTTTCAACATGCAAGGAAGTAATATGTGTTTACCATTTCTTTGTTTTTTTAATGAATAGTTCTTTTACTTTTATAATTTCTTTTGAATAAATAGTTGTGCAATGCAAATGGCTCATACTTCACCCTTATCCAAAATACATATCAAGTCTCATTAAAGAGAGGTAGGCTTCCACCCTGAAGACACAGAGGCTGAACGAAGGATGGTGCTAACATGTATGTTTACAAAAAAAACTAGATATAAGATAAACATATTTAAGTATAAGGATATTCTTGTATAAATTCATATGACTGGATATAAATGATTCAAAGATTGTATCTGATGCCCTCATGGGTTTATCCATTTCAAACATCTTGGAAGGGGTGGGGCAGAAACTCCAAACCTTTCAGTAAGCCAGAGTCTCTCATGTGTAACGATAAGGGAATAGACCAGCATATATTTTAGTAAAATATGTTAAAGAAGTAGAAAATTATGATAGTTTTGTAACCTGGATAGAAGAAAATCTACCGCTGATTGAGTCGACTTATTACTCATCATGTACCAATTTATCTTTTTCTAAATAAAGTTACAATCTTCTCTTTAAAAAAAAAAAGAGCAAAAATTAATGAAAGAAATAGCCATTTGATTTTCTACAAAATTCAATTTCTTTCAGGTGTAAATTTTTTTTAAAAGTTGTTTTAGAAAAACATGTTAAGGTATAAATGTGAATGTACAAGTAAAATATAATAAATATACAAAGAAATTAGTCATTTGATTTGCTGCTAAATTCAATTTATTTTAATTGTAAAAAATTTAAAAAAAATTGTTTTAACAAATAAAAGTGTGAAGTTTTAAAGGTTAGTGGACGAGTATGTGCAACTGATAAACTAAACAATTTGATTCGAGATGAGAGTAGTCATGTGGTTACTCTGGAGCCGGAAACGGCCATTTGCTTCATTGCAATTTTGTTTTTGATAAGTAATGAAATTTATTATTAAGATAGATTAATTCATGCCCAATATTTGCTTCTCTCTAGACTGTACCATAAGAAGCAACTAAAGTAAACACTAATTTTGTGATTGGAGCAGGCCACCTGATCTTTAGGTCAACCTTAATTCTGCCTTTGTGGAAATATTTTGTGTAATAAAGAGCCCAAACCAGTCAAAATGGGCCCCAAAAGAGCCTCACAAAAATAGGCTCTGTTATCTTCATTCTTTACCCAAAAAAATAAAATAAAAAAGGAGAAAACAAATACAATTGGTGAACTAATACTATCCCAGGCCCAGTCCTTTGTATTTTTATGGAAGATCGGATTGAGCGTTATATACCTTCCTTGAGTACGGCAGAAAAGAAACTAGTAGGTGCTCAATTTTCTCATTATTCAGTTTAGTATTCTTCCTTATAGCAGTAATTGCAAAGAGAGTGGGCTTAAAATTGAATTGGAAAGAAAGACATTTGGAATTGTTTCTATGGTTTGCTAATTATGCATTTGTGGGTGCAATTTTGCATAGTGTAAACTCTGTAGGATAAGTGATAAAAAGAAACAAAATCTTGATTTTGATGCTCAATTTTCTGAAGCATTTTCTTGTTTGTAGGACACGTCGCTGGCGTTACTGTGTCAGCATATGAATGAAATCTCGGTTTTGTAGTTTAGTACTTTTCCTTTCTTGTTTACTCCTCTATCCATCTACTCTGAAGCAATGGCAGGTTGGAAACTGGTATAAAATTTGAATAGTGTGATTGTTTGGGCTTTGTTAATGGATTTTCAATCCATATGATATGGGTTCTTAGTATGAAGTTTTTGATGAAGAATGATTCTTAAGTAGATGATTTACCATGTGATAGTATTGTATTGTAGAGCATTAGTATTGGAATGTTAATGCCAAATCTAAGGAAAATATGACATTTAAGAAATGTATTATGCAAGGAAATGCTGTAAATATTGCAAATTTTTTTCAACAGTGTTACGGAGTGCAATTCTATCTTTAGGAGTTGCTGCGTAACTGGTCTATAACAAAATAATATTTTTTTAATTATATCTGACTCACTCTCAGAAATGGTGCCTCTGCTCTGTTCTCTCTTACAATGGCCTTTCTCTGCATCATATCTCTCTCTCCGTGGGTCAAGTGGAGATCGGTAGTGGGTTTGTGGTGATGTGGGCATGGGTCCGGGTGGTGCGCGGCGTGGGTTTCTTGTGGTGGTGTTGTGATCGCCGAGTGGGTTTGTGGTGATGGGGGCGTGGCGTGGGTTTCTTGCTTGTGATCGAGTGGGTTTGTGGTGATGGAGTCGTGACAGAGCAACTCAACTCGTTCTTCACTCAGATTTGGTTTTAATTGAATTTGTCTCTGGGTATGTGCTAGATTTTGGTTTTGAGTTTGAATTTTGTCGGTGGGTATGTAGAATTTGGTTTTTGATTGATATTGTCAGCCGAGTATGCAGGTCGAATTTATGAGAAGTGAGTTTCTGTTGGATTTTTAATTTTCATAGCAATTGCAATTGGAAGTGTGATTTTTATCATTTGTTTGAAGTTATTTCTTGATTGAAAGTATTAATGAGTTTCAACTAGTATGTATCAACTGGTTGTGGTTGATGGTGGATTTGGTGATGAGTTGTGGGTTTTCTTGTGGATGTGGTTTTGTGGCTTGGCCAGTTGTGGGTTTGGTGCTTTTTTTCATGTTTTCCATGGGTGCGGCGGTGGTGGGGTGGTAGGGTTTGAATGGTGGTTGTATGAAGTGTGGGTTTGTTCAGACGGTGAGAGAGGAGGAAGAGATAAGAAATTAGAGAAAGGAGATATATTTATTTTGGAAATATATTTTATTGTGTAGATATATTATTTGAATGAGTAGAATAGGAAAATAAAAGTTTGGGATGCTGGAGGGCATTGTAAAATGGCATGGTATAATTGATAAACGCGTTTTGAGATGATAAATAAAATAGAGTAGCATTTCTTGCTCTTATAACCAAATACAAGCAACTGTGGACTTTTTGCATGAATTTTTTAGTAAGCGGAGACTTGCATTAACAACTGAGCAAATCGATGCATTTACCAAGACAAATCAGATAAGTCAAAGCCAAAAGGCTAACCACCACCAGGTGGTTCTCAAACACAACAAAGAAGAATCGATCTTGCTCCAGTCGGTAGTGCATTCAGCGCATTGATTGGCTTCCGCGGGCCGTGGATAACGATGCATTGGGAAAGAGGCTGACGAGGATTTTGCAATCCTTGTTGTCAAATTTAATCAAATTAAAAGGTAATGAATAGAGAAAGTTGTCTTTGCTGGCTTTTTGGAGATGCCATGTGGGATTTGATGTGTGTGATGTGGAGTCGGTGTTTGTGGCGAGAATATGAGATTCGGTTCTTTCGGTATGTTATTGTATAATTATGTTGTGGAAACAATATGCATGGGGTGGCTATATCTATGACACAACCTTCAATGTCATATATAGAGGTTGATTTTGTTGATAAAAATGTATAGGGTTGATTAATGTTAGCACTTTCCTATGTTGTGGTAATTAAATCCCAAACTATAGAATGGTGGGTACACATGGGCACTATTGTTATATTATGGAGTATTTTGTTAATTGGTTGAGTGTTATGCCTTAATGAGGTGGAAACCAAAATGTTATTGAATTTGAAAACTCCTTCCTTTGAGCTATTTAGTTAATATTATTCTGTATAGTTTCTTTGTGCCAATTGGTTTATTATGACATATATTTTCCTTAGTCACTTTGAATAGTGAAAATTGGGGAAATAGGTGTGTGATAAACCCTGGCCGATTGACCCATTGTGATTGAAATTAATAAATTAATTAGTCAAGTTATTAATTAATCAATTTATCATGCAAAACGCGTGGTAGTACAAACAAATCACCAAACAACTAAATGCATTAGGAAAATAAAGACACAGTGATTTGTTTACAAATGGGGAAATATAACAACAAAAGCTTAGCGCAGTGATTTTAGAGTCCACCACTTAGAAACTCCTATTATCACAACAAGCGGTTACAAGTAAAGGGAATCCCAGTACCTTACCAACCTGCAGTTAGACACTTACTTACAGCCTGAATTGGACTTGTTTTGTATTGTGATTCCCCATTTTGATGCACGGCTCCAAATGCGTGACTAACGATGCGGATCCCGATGCGACTTTAATCACCAACTAAGAAGGTTGTTGGTGCAAGTTCTTCAATTCATCCCAACGATGAAGATCGAGAAGATCTTGGTCACAAAACCAAGCTGATGCAAATACAATGACTTCTTCAAGAAAAGAGATGAGAGCAGGAGCAAGAACTTTGTCTACAGTCACAATTTAGCAGAGCGAGAGTTTTCTCAATGCTTGTGCCCAACTTGTATGCTGTGACCCTTAAAAATCATTTTATATGTTTGAAGGTTCAGGAAAAAGAAGGTCGAACCATAATCACGGATCTAAAACCGTCAATTCTTTGTTTTCTTAAACCTCGACGGATAGAAATTTGTCGAGCACATCTGTCGAGATAATTTATGAAACCATGGGGTTAAACAACTACTTAAACCTCAATACATGCTGGTAGCGAACTTTAGTAAATGCTGCACTTTGAGTTTGTTTTTCTTGGGAATGAGACTTGGAAACTGACACCGATCTTGAAACATAGTTTCTTGAAGTATTTAAATACATTCTAGATCTACCCAATATAAGTAAGAAATCACGTTTGTCAAAGAATAAATCAGAAATTTTTAAAAATAGTAACATATGTTCCTAACAAATTAGAGATACATATATCCCCAACAATCTCCCCATTTGGCAATCCACTTGACAAAACCACAGAGTAAAATGAACATATGAGAGAAGTCATAAATCACTCAACTCATATTCACTTGTGGAATACAATAAAATTTATCTAACTAAACTCTTGAAAACTTTGCAAAAGAGAGTTTATAGCAAGTAGACTTTGACAACTGTATTTACGAAATGCTTTAAACAAAACTCATCTTAGTGTGAAATGAGAAATAATAGATTGCATACAAGAATAAGAAGCATGTGTATAAAAGGAAGAAAGAAACAATACATGTAAAAAGGTAGGTAAAAGAAACAACATACATCAACATATAGAAAAGAAATAAATTACAATGTATGTCTAAATAGTCCATGAGACCAATGTACAAGAACAATGTATCTATAAAAAGAAAGAAAGAAAAGATACATAATATCAACCTTTCATCCCTCGAAGCCTTGACAACACTCCCACAACAAAATGTCCTATACTAACTCTACAAGTATGACTACTCTCATATCCAAAACTACTCCTGCATCTGAGTGACAAAAAGTAAAAATCAGTAGACATCTCATCGAAAGCTAGCATCTTCATCAGCCATCAAGCATCATCGTCATCACTTAAAGCCCGACATCATCCGCCGAATCGGGAATCCACTAGAGGTGGTGGAGGAGAAACCTGCGGAGCAAAACCACCCATGGTGCCCTATCGTGCGTACAATACGTGAGCCACAGGCGTTCACACACGATACAACTCAGTAGAGGTGTATCAAGGCGAGCATCCATGCATTTGCCCAGTACTGCCATGATGTCTCCAAGTGACGCATCGGCTCGTAGAGGAGGGGCGGATGTGGAAAAGCAAAATAAGATGGGCGGGAATGGGAGGGGCTGGCGAATCCAGGCTAGCAGAACGAAGCTGGCGTCTTGCTCGTTTAACGGTAGCGTAGTCTATAGCTGCATGACGAAATGAGTCGGAGAAGAGGGAAAGAACGGAAAAATGGCATAGAATCCGGCGTGATGGCGAAGGGAGAAATAGGCTTATCACGGTGCCGTATCCTATGCACATCTAAGATGCTAGAAAGAATGAAATGTGAAGGAAAATCTATAGTGAGGTGCTACAACAAAGAAACGAAATCGAGCCACGAGGCTGCAGTGATAGAGGTGCAGTAGATACAAAACAAAGTCATCACCATGTTCATGAATCTAGGACCTTTAGCAAAGGCCTTATATGGTGTGAACTAGCATCACCCCAATCAGGAAGAGGGCGCTCCTGAAAGCGAAGAAATCATCACCGTCCTTTGGACGATCAGTAGATGCTACATAACTAAATTAGTGAGACTTTACCCTAGGGACATGGAAACACATCCTCTGACAAGCTGCGATTAGCAGTGATGCAGTACCTCGAAAGCCAGCAGTGAAAAGAAAATCTTGAAAAAATTGAAACCATCGTATTTAGAAATTACAACTCACCGGATTAGCGCGGTCGAACAAGTAATGGGCGTCGCGCAGTGAGCTCCATCCCAGGCGTAGACCAGGCAATGGGAAGGTCGATGTGTGAGGGAATCCGCCAAAATGACTCGGAGTTTCGAATGAACACCTCGTCGAGAAAAGTTCTCCGAGAAGTCCTTTCGGGCATCCTCGTCACGGAGCAAGAAGATGAGGCAGTAGGATCGGAAGACGATGCTACTAGAACGCCCAAAGGGTTACGGGACGGGTGACTGCGCTTAGGTGCCATAGACACACGACTAACGTAAAACGAGAAGAGGAGAGAGAGAAAAGTAGACAATGGAAGAAAAGCTCCAAAACAATTCAAATATAACAAGTATATTGAAAATGGAGTACGTATGCATGGAAAATGCACATGAGCATATGACATACAAAAGAAATTAAATCATGGGCTCGGCCAATCCAATCCCTACTAGCACCTGACAATTGCACATCTAAAGTAAAAAGCGATATCGCATTATTATGCTAATGTGATGCAATGCATGAAGATTCTAAACTCATTTAAGTGAAAATCCATCCCAAAATTTCAATAATAACTCATCAATTTTTGAAAAAACCCCAAAACTTAGAGTTTCCAAACATGAAATGCATGAAAATGAAGGAGATTAGAAGCTTACCAAGTGAGGAAAGACTTGAAAAGCAGAAAAACACCTTTGGAAGAGGTTTGGAGTAGAGAGAAATAGTGTTGGGAGATGAGCGGGGCGAGACGGTCGAAGAAATGAAGCCGGATCGCAGAATATAGATCACTTAGTAATCCTCGATAGATAGTGCGAGACATCATCGAGGAAGGTGTCGGAAAACAACCGGCGAGATACGGTTGTCGAAGGTGTCGGAACACAATAAAGACACAAGAGTAGGCTCGATCGATCACCGGCGTCGAGAAGCTACTCGAGGAGTAAATTTCTCGTTCGATCCACCGGTGTCGAGCGGCGGTGCGATAAGAAAAGCTTAGAAGCTCGACGAACTGACCAAGTATAGAGTATCAGGAGGTGTCTAAGCTTTTCAAAAAGCAGGTTTTTAGAGAAGAGAGAAAAACACATATATGAATGCAATAAAGCATGCAGCAACCATTGATCGATCAACATATTAGACTCTCAAAGGTATCTCTCAACAAGATTTTAAGCACATGGATCACAAACACACACACACTAAGAGATACAAAGTTTAGAAAACTTTGTTTCAATATGCATTCAAGGTACACAAGTACAATGTACACAAAACACCTGCTGTTTTTGTATTTTGATTTTCCAATTTTTTTTAAACCAAAACAAAATAAAAACTAAACAATCAAACAAAAGCAGGACAAGCGACATGAAAGCATGAAAGAAAGATGCGCCATCATGAAGGCGCGATAGAAGGGTGCGAGATGCATGAAAGCATGATTCAAAAGTAGATAAAATTAAGTAAGAGAGTCCTACTTTAGATAGAAAGAATTAAAGTAGAAGACAAAGCAGAAAAGACAATTAAGTCTTAGACTCCTTTCTCACCCACCACAGCCACAGTCTTTGTTGTAAGATGAAAAGACACGTATCCTAGTATGTCTACTAAAAGACATAGAATTAAATTCCCACGAGATTAGTCAAAAGCTCAAGCTTTTAATAACTCACCAAAGAATGGGTACGAGCCTTTAGACAAAGGATGAGACCTATTAGACTTGCTCGCTTATGAGGAAACAACCTAAAGCTGATTAGGACGAATGTCCGAAACACAACAATGGTGACAAACATGAGTGGTTAGGATTACTCGGCTTCCTTGAAGAAGGTCTAGCCTTGAGGTTGATAGAGACCTGGAAACTTAAGGACAGGTGGCAATACTGACCCAGCAATAGCGAGCCAGAAAGTGATGACAAGTGGGAACAAATTTTTATTCAACCTACGAAAGTTTTTAAGACATGAGTTCGAAACTTTGTTAACATCAAATTGTTTACAACTTTATACATCCTAGTAATATTAGCTTTCAACTCTTATTATTCCTTTTAAATGGAGGTCATAAAAATCTTTCTTTGAGTTAGGCTCGACAACAAGTTGGCACTGGTGAATTTTCAACTTCAATTTTAAATTCCAACTAGTTGCTCTTCCAAACTCTTAATTTTGTCCTCTTGAGATAAGAAAATTTGATTTTAATTTCTCAATTAATTATTAATATCATTTACAATCAATTTTCATAAAACTTAAATATTTTAAATGCTTTTAATTTTATATATATATATATGTATTTTATTTATCTTTATATATATATACTTTATATATATATATATATATATATATATATATATATATATATATATATATCTTACCACATATATATATATATATATATATATATACTTATATATATATACTTACCCTTTTATATATACATATAACATATATATATATATACTTACCCTTCTATATATATATATATATATATATATACTATATATATATATATATATATATATATATATATATATATATATATATATATATATATATATATAATATTTTATATATATATAATAACATAACACATATATATATATATATATATATATATACATATATATATATATATATATATATATATATATATATATATATATATATATATATATATATATATATATATCTTATATATATATATATATATATATATATATATATGTATATATATGCTATATATAACCATATATATCTTTATATATATATATATATATATATATATATATATATATATATATATATATAAATAATAATATATATATATATATATATATATATATATATATATATATATATATATATGTATAATATGTAAAAAACTTTGGGATCATACAAAAAATTATAAAACTTGCAATAAGCATCTTGAATATCATCATCATCCATTCAACATAAGATCATGCAAATCAAAACATAAGAGTTTCCATGACAAGGGGGTCAATGAATCACCTGACAAAGATTAATATCTAATTGGAAGTGTATGCACGCTCACGATACCACTTGATAAACCTAGGCAGTTGACCTCTTGTGATTGAAATTAATTAATTAATTAGTCAGTTATTAATTAATCGATTTATAAATGCAGCGTGGTAGCACAAACAAATCACGGAAGACAACTAAATCTTGCGACGGAAAATAAGATGCGGTAATTTGTTTCTGAATGGGAAAAGCACAACGACAAAAACGCTTTGCGGGTGATTTGAGGTCACGGCAGAAACTCCACTATTATCCTGACAAGTGGTTACAAAGTAAAAGGAATCTCAGTACCTTACCTTTATGGTTAAACCGCACCCCGATACCCAATTGGACTTGTTACGTAGTGACAATTCATGCGATGCCACGGCTCCCAAGTACTTAGTAGCCGTCACGGCGGATCCACAATGCAGCGACTTCAATCACCAGCTAAGAGGTTGTTTCTTTCAAAGTTCTTGATTCATCCCAACGATGAAGATCAATGCTTGATGTAAAAACTAAATTGCAAATACCGCAGAAACTTCTTCAAAGAAAAGATGAACAAAGGAGCAAGAACTGCCACTCCATTTCACAATTTGCTTGAGCAAGGTTTTCTGTTCTTGTGCAACTTGTGTACTTTTGTGACCCCCTTAAAACAATCATTTTATATGTTTAGGGTTAGGAGAAAGAAGGCCCAGGCACCATAATCAGGATCCCTAAACAAATCAGTTCTTTGTTTTCTTAAACCTCGTGGATAGAAGTTGTGGGTATGCAATGAATAGTCGAGCCACCAGGTGAAGCTCTTCTTAAACCTCGATACATGCTAAAAATTTGTCGAGTTATAGTAGTACACTTTCGGCTTGTTTTCTTAGACCGGACTTGAAGGCAAACACTTGATCTTGAAACATAGTTTCTTGGAAGTATTTAAACACATCTAGATCTTCCCAAATACAGTAAAGTGCGTTTTGTCAAAGATAAGCTAGTACATAAAATGGTATATGTTCTAACAAGTAAAACACATATGTCTAATAATGGAATTCAAGGTGAGAGTTGGTGTAATACTTTAAAGCCCAGTATAAGTAGATAAAAAGTTGAGATATTATTATTAGGCTTAATTGAATTTTGAAGAAAGACCTTTGGGTGTCTCTATATTTTGCCCTAATATGCATTTGTGATCTGGAGTTTATTTTTGCCTAATAGGCAGCTTAGACATGATGAGAAGCATGCTTTATTTGCAAATTGATTGACAATTTATCTTTTCTTTGTTGCAATGGTGTCTAATTTTTTCATCATATGGGTAAAATTTAGATTCCTTTTAGTACTCTTGTAATTTATTGTACATTGAATTTATATTTACAAGATTTTTGCTTTTCTCTTTTTTTGGGGGGAAGGAAATGGAGTATTAGCTAATTTATTTTCATTTATGGTGGTTTCATTGAATACCTTTTGCATATTCTACCCCCATCCCCATAAGTTTACATGGGTAATTGTATAACATGTTACCTCCACCCTTACTTTCTTATTTTACTGTGTCTAGCCACGATATTTGAGATAATTCATATTTATTATTAGTACTACAATTAAAAAGAATAAAATGTCGTCTCTCTACTTTTCAATGTGGAGGATTAAACATTTTCACCTAACTCTTCATCTTTCATATTCACTCCCATATCATGCTACATTATGTTATAACATTTATTCATTTTAATTATTTAATATTAAAATGCTCAACGAGGAAGGAATGTAATGGTTGGACTCAAAGAACGTTCATTAGAAGCATCAGCAGTAGTTGGAGAAGTTTTGCATTAACGGGAGGATTGGAGGTTCTCTCGCGCCTTGATGACACAAAGATGAAAAGTTTGATTGATTGTGATTTTTTTCCCCTGGTTTTGGTTGTATTGATGTATACATACTAACTTGGATTTTACAATCAAAGAAAACAAAGCAAAAAAAAAAAGAAGAAGCACTATTTTACTTCTTTGATGATATACTTACAGTAAGATTTACTTTGTTGGTGTTTGGTTGCCTCTAAGAATAATTATAGTCTTTGTTTTGTGCATGTTTCTTTTAATAATACTTACCCAAGTTTTGATCTTCTTATATTATAAATGTTGTAGTTCTGATAATATGTGATTATTGAAGACAAAATGAATTTGAAGTAATGACTTAACCCATGTGTACATAATACTATTCGATTGGCAAGAATTCTCAGGTGTTTTGTAATGATAAGAGAAGACCATCTACTGAGCTGAATTGGGAGTAGGGATTTTACAAGCAGACCAAAGAGCAAAACAAGGAAAGTGATTGGACCAGGCCACCTGATCCATGAGCAAAACAAGGAAAGTGGCAGTATGTTGTGCAATATAGAGCCCACAACAGGTCGAAATGGGCCCAAAAAAAGCCTCACAAAAATGGGCTCTATTCTCTTCTTTCCTTCCCAAAAAAGAAGAGAGAGTAAGCAAATACAATTGGAGAACTAAAGAAGTACTATCCCAGGCCCAACCCTTTGTATCTTATGGAAGATTCAGTTGAGCGTTATGATTATATACCTTATGGCTTTCTCTAACTTACGAATATGTTTCTTCAGCATTGTGATCTTCTCTGTTAGACTATTTCCTTCTCTCTTTTCTCGTCTTCTTGTACAAAACCTCAATTGGCAGGGAGTTCAAATTCCAGATTGTTGGATGCAAGGGTATCAATAACTTGTCAACTCTAACATTGCATAGTTTGTATAAACAAGTACAATCCTTGCATTATTGTAATAACTTCATGGGCTTCTTAAGCCTTATTGAATCATTAGCTGGTAAACAATGATGAGGTGACTTGTTCAATAACAAAATAAATGTACCCACATATGCAACGATTTCAACAGAATAAGTATACAAGGCAGAGATATGTAGTTGAGGTTAGTATTAGGACCATTAAAACTGAAAATCCCCAATTTATGTTGACATTGAATAAGAACTGCACATTCATACCTCATCTCCACTAAATGTTTTCTGCACTATGAATTTGACTTGTAGTTTTGCTTTCAAATCTTTGTTGGTGAGATTTGATATATAATACTGTTGGCATCTCTTCTGTTGTCTGTATTGAAACTCTTAGAACATGATTTGTTACTGTCAAGTCTGCCATGAACCATTTAGGCAATTTCAGTATTCATAAGCATTCATATTTTCTGTTTTTAATCCCTAGTTAAAGCCATAAATAAGTCAAAGCATGTCACATCCTTCTTGTATCTGCCTCTACCCCCCAGAAAAATTAATTAAGAAAATAAATATGAACACCAATAATTATGAGAGAAAAACATACTAAAGAGATGTATCTAACTTTAATAAGCAAAATGTAAAGAGTTCTGATTTTTATCCAACAAGCTCTCATTTATTTATTAGTGAAGTTAAGGTTTTGTAATTTAGTACTTCTGCTTCTTGTTCATCCATAAAAAAAAGGAGCAAAGGATATGCTGCGGCTTTCTCACAGTTTATTACATTCCCTATGCAGCTTGTTGAATTATTGGCTGGCCAGTATGTAAAGAGTTAGAGGTTGCCCCAGGGGCTGTTTCTTATTTTTGCTATATTATGGGTTATCTCATATCTGGGACTGGAAGGAGAGAGACCGTTTCATTGTCCTCTGAATTCATTGCTGCTAACTAGTAAGTTTTTATTGTAAATGTCTAATTTTGTATACAAAGATGTTACCGATTTTTAGCAACTTAAATGTCATTGATTTTAGGAAGACAATGGCACATAGAAAAGATGAACCCATGGTTCCTCTGAATTTTTGACAAGCTGATGTAATACAGACAAAAAACTTAGAGAAATTGATTGATATGCAACGCCAGAGAGCATTTGGACCCAAATCATGCCACATTGTGTTAGTCACGGTCTTCATTATTTATTTATTTATTTTCTAAATTTGATATGCATACAGTTGGCTCAAATTCATCATAGTTTAACTTTAGAAACTAATTTATAATATGATATTAGAATGAAAGTGTCTATAAGAGCTTAGATTTTGAGACGTTGATAGGTTTAAATTATATAATCCCATGTCAAGATGAAGTTCAGACTGAACAGCGTTAGTAGCCAAGGTGTCAAAGCAAATGATGAAGCATTGTTCCTTTGCCTAGGAGTCAAATGAGAGGTGGTTAACATTAAGAAATAGATATATTCATCAGTTCATCCAGACCAAAACACTATGCTCTTTACAACCTTGACGTCACTATTGTCCCCAAACATATCTTTACCATCTTGCACTATCACCACTGCCACCACTACCTGTTAACATTATCTTGATGTAGAACAAAAATGCGCACAACAGCACTCAATTTCATCTGATTTATTCTAAGGCATCTCAACATATATTGGATCTATGCAGTTCCTTTATTTCAAAATCTCTAAAAGCATGAAGATGCAAGTTTGCATTACTCCACTTTTTCCATTACAGATGCTTGTGCAGCCAAACATCGAAATTGCATCTAAAATATGCTGGCAAACTTTAAGCGGCAGTAATTGGAGTATTTTGGCTATCTGAGGTATGATTATGCAGGTACGAGGACCACTCATCCAGAGGTGTGATAGAAAAGTTCACACAAAGATTTGTGACATTAAGTTGACACAGGCTCATCTGGAGAGCAAAATACTGTGGCATAATGGGATTTGTAAACTATTAGATAAAAGTATTATATTAGTCAAGTTGTCTTGTCTCAGAAAAAGTTCCTTCAACAGATCAATTATTAACTTAGAATATGTTTTGAATTCTCACATATGAAATTCATCACTTTATACATAATCAAGATTAGCTTACCTTGACAGAGAAGGTACTCCAAACCAATGACTACCTCTGCAGGATAAAATTCACAATCATTAATGATTTCAGTTCAGTTGGAAATTTGGAATAAAACTTTGCAACAATTCACAGGGAAAACAAGACCATGATAGATTGGAAAAAATAAATGTCAGCAATATATTGTATCCATTTGCTTGCACAAACAATTCTTTAAACATTCTGACATTTGTAGAAGGATTTATCAAAACAATTAGTTGCAGC
>JARYZH020002622.1:0-14666 GCA_030021035.2 Notholithocarpus densiflorus
TAGGGTTTTCCTTTTTTAATAAGATGTTGACAACTTTCCCTCCCCAAAAAAGTGATAAATGTGAGATACATTTTATTTTGAGTTACTATATATAAAAGTATGATATATATGATCAAAATTATGGAACCTTTTTATATTTGGGGCCTAAAGCAATTGCCTAAATGGCCTTAATAGTTGAGCTGAGCCGAGCCTGATAATTGTAGGCCCAACCGACCATAAACAAGCACTATTTTTTTTTTTTTTTTAATTTTAATTTTTTAAGAATAAACAAGCACTATTGGATTGGAGGGAATGTTTCATCTTTGAAACAACAATTAGGTGGGGTAGGCCCCATTCCATGTCTAATTTATGGTGGGTTTGAAATGAAGAAAGTTCAATAAACACACTCCAGATAGACATAGCACAAATGAGACCATTGAACATAAAATATAGAACCTCTGTTGATTTGTTTTTTGGGTGACTCACCAACTGACCCAATGGTGATCATTGACAAAATGGTAAAAGTAAATTCTTTTCTTTTCTTTTTTACAAACAAATCAAAGTTATTCGATTTAGTTGTTACTGGCTTCTCTTTTTAGTGATTACCCTTTGCATATGTATATGTTCTACATGTGTGTGTGCCTGAAGATGAGCAAGATGAGGGAGATTGATTTGGTAAAGTATTGTTATTTTTAGATTTGAGGACTGAAGATCAATTGCTAAAATTGGTGTCATTTGAAAGCCCTCCATCTAAGGATTTTATTTAAGAACCAACCAATAAACTACCCTACAAATTGTTGTTTAATGTTGGAAGCAAAAATATTTATTAATATTATATATTTCAACAAATAAAGTGTTTTTTCATCAAAAAAAATTTGATAAGTACAACAACGAGAATAATAGATTTTAACATTGTACCATCTCTATTGGAAACATCATAAATTACCAACTAGCATACATCAATAAATTAAATAAAGTTTCATTTTCATTTTTATTATAATAATATATTTATAGTTTTACATTGTATGATTTTATTGTAGTTAGTCTTCACTCAAAATAAAAAATATTTTTTGTTTGAAATCATTTGTTTGTTCATGTAATATCATGCCATGTTCTGGAAGGATTGAAAATTTGAAATTAGGTTAGAACTGTGTTAAATTTTCTAGAAATAGTAAACATGCCTAAAGAGGAAGAAAGAAACTTCATATTATTCATGACGGTTGTTCCGACACAGCTTCAAGACCAACTAAAGGTAGAAGCTAGCGGCCTGAACAGCAGTAGCAAAAATAACAAAACTAGGCTACAAAATGTTATTTGTGAAAGAGACGCGTAAATATTATTTTCGTACTTTAGAAAAACAGCCTTGATCCTCATTAGGCTATCAAACATATTGTTGGTTAAACTAAACTAATTTTTGAAGGTGGCCTAGTCTGTTAGAAAAACTAGTTTTGCATCTTATACAAAACCCACAGCGGAAATAACACGAAGATCTACTTCATTCATGTGAGATAACATGGAATATCTAGAATTTTAGAAACAAAGAATAGAAAGACGTTCCTTGATGCAATGAAATTCAAAACAAAAGAAGTTCGAACTTGGGAAGACCTTCAATCTTCACCCCAATTCTACATATGCCTAAGATGTGTGGTCTCTCAATTAGTTATATACGCACTTATTCAAGAGAGAATGTGTTTAGAGAAAACTATATTTTTCTCTTTTAATCGTACGTACGTTTTTTTTTAACTGTCAAAATCAGTTACTTTATTTAATAACTCTTATTAAATAAACAACTGATTATCTAATTAGACTAGTCTTTTGGGCCAGTCCAATTGGGCTTTAGTGTGTGGCTTGGGATGGGATCAAAGGGATAAATAAAGGTCTAGCTCTAATGGGCTTTGGGCTTATCTGTCAACTCTTGACAAGCCCAAAATTACCATTAATTATATTCAATACCACTATATAAATATAATTGCACTCTAGACTTTATTAATAAAATTAAATCCCAAGACTTTATTATCTAAACAATTAACCCATTCATGAAAATATTTGTAATAATACAAAGTCATAATATATAACTGCCACTTTGAAAATTACTACCTCTTTATCCTTGAGTACCCAGTTTAATCCTTTAAGTTATTCATATATATTTATGAAATCAAATTTCATAAAATATAAACTTTAGTAACTTTTTACTAAAGTGATTAGGCCTAATACTGTGAATAACAAAATTCATTAAACTTATCTCAAAGAAATATTTTATATCTCTACAAAGAGACTATGAATTCCATCTTGAGAATATGTGTTCTTTTAGCACTACGTGTGGCTACCCAACACACTGAGATTTTGACCGTTGAATTATATCTCATTCCTGATATATCAAAACAACCTACATTTCATGATCGAGTTCACTATCCTCTCAGGATTGAGAGTTTATGTAAATGAAAGTTAAGAGATTTATTATTCAGTTGACAGTCGTAAATAGAATAATTAATCTCACAGCAGTCCAGTTCAATATGTCTTATATACTTAAGACACATTAACATATCAACTAGAAGTCTCCACTTCCATGATCAAGACAAACCATTTTAGTTGACACGTTATAGTTTTTACAGATAAAATGTCCAATTTCATCACTGACTACGAACTAAAATTTTGAGTTTACAAAGAACTTGTGATTTATATCTTCTGTGACTAAATCACATAAATCACATACTATGTATCTCAAGGACTATATGATAATGTCTAAATATTCATGTTACCATTATTTTAGATAATAAAACAACTTCATTATTTATAGCATAATGTCATATATAATATCATACACAGTATTGTACAATAGGATTTTAGGACACTAATCCTAACATAGTCTAGGTAGGGCAGTAAACAAGCCAAGTTTTGTTAAATATTGAATGTTCAAGCTCGGCTCAGCAACAAATATAAAATGTTCTAACTTGGCTTCAAGTTGAATCAAGTCTATAAACTATGTTTGAGTTTGAGCTAGTCAAATAGTCCAAAGGCTTGAGCTTGTCAAGATATAATCTACACTATCTATAAGAGGATTCACCTCTTTGATTTGGATTTTTTTTTTTTCAAGTTTAGAAATACCCTCTCTAGTAAACAATGAATTTTCCTATAAATATTTTAGGATTAGGGTCAATAACGTCATATTATTTTCCAAAAAATTCCCTTTTTTGAACTGGACTTTAATGTGATTTAAAAAATACCCTTATAAATAAACAGTGACTTCTCTTACAAATGTGGGCAACAATGTCAAATAACAAATTTAAAACATACGTACATCTACTATGTTTTGAATTCAAAAAGAGAATTCCTTCCTTAACGTTCATTTTTTTTACCCCTAAAATTTAGCCATTTTTTATTCCTTTTTCGTCCAAATGTTTTTTAAAAAAAAAAAAAAAATTTGGAGAACTCCTAAAATTTAGGCTTCTTTCCCTCACGGATTTTTTTTAATAACAAGTTCAGGTTCATCTTATTTTTCCTAAAATTTTCCTTTATTTTATTCTTTTTTCATCCAAATAAAACACCTCCACTTAAAAAACAAAAAACACCCGTTACCTTTTCTTTTTTCTTTTTTCACGTTGATCATTTTTGCCCCTAATATTTAGGCTTTTTTTTTTTTTTTTTTCCTTTTTCATCCAACTAAAACACTTCCATTTTTTTTTAAACACCTCTTAGCCACATACAGTTACTACTCATTTAAAAAGGAATTACTTATTCTAATCTCAATCTTTTCTCTATATCACTTTTATTATTAATGTAGAGGTCCCACTACACCACTTTCAAATACACTTTGAAAAAATAAATTACTGCATAAATTTATTTCATTCACAAACACATAAATTTCATCACAATCCTAGGAATTTTGGCAATTGGATAAAGCAATAACCCTGAATTAGTATATATGAAAAGTTTTATCTCTATGTGTTTGTGAGAGAAATAAAATTTTCATGCTACATCTTTTCACTCCTTAGGAATTTTGGTGATTTGGAAAATGCAAACACCCCAAATTGGCATACATGAAAAGTTTTTTCCTTTAATAATAAAAAATAGAATAGCCTCTAAACATGCGTAAGGCTAGTAATAATATAAGTACATCATCATGCCCATTTGATTTAGACATGTGATCTCAATTCTTAATTAATTAATGGTTTAGTAAGACATTAGTTTAATTTTCAAACCCATATCAATCTTATTACTAAACCCAAAGCCAGCCTAAGCTCATCTTGCTTTTTATCAAGCCCTATCATTCAAGAGCCTATTCATGAACAATTTTTTTTTTTTTTTTTGCATGGGCTTCACTTGTATGTTAAACAAGCCTTAATTTAAGACTCAATATTGATTAGTTTATAAAAAACAAACATAAATAAGCTTTTTATCTACCCAAATTGTTTATGAATTTCGTTGATTTACAACCCTAGGTCTAAAAAAGAAACTTTAAACTTCAGGCTCATCTTTGATTGGCCACTAAAGACTGCCTAAATTCCGTAAAAGAAAGATGGGCCACTGCTCATGATTCATAACATTCGACCCAAGAACAATTGACCCATCCAGCTGCCCCTAAAAGGCCGAAACCCTTGGCGGGTTATATGAAGAGAGAGAGAGAGAGAAGCACAAGCAAGTAGCAACAAATTCTATAATTGTTTTTCTTTGCAAGGAACTTACCAAGTTGCAAGAATTAAGCGTATTAATGGGTTAGGCTTGCCTGAATGGTCTCACTAATTTTCTTATATTCTGCTTGGCTCTTGAAAAAATTGAGGACGACAAAGCAAATTACTCTTTTTTTTTTTTTCTGTTTTGTTTAGTATTATGTTGATTAGGTTATTAGAAACTGAACATTGACACAATTAAACGGGATAGTTTCTTGTTTAGATTAAATTTAATGTGGGTTTTTGTTTTCTTTGGATGTGGTTAAACCCAAGATTCAAAATTGGACCTTTGCTTTTTCTCATCTACTATATTTCTTGCCAAACAAGCAAAGCTGGTCACTGGGGTTTCGGTTTTAGCTCACGTGATAAATTAAAGAAATAATGTTGCGGTATGGAGTATAGGGGCTTAATGGATAGTTGGTTGAGACATGTATATAAGAAGGTCTTCGTATTATTGGAGACATGTTTGTTAAAAATCAAGCATCACCTCTCTCTAATTCCGGACATTTCTCTCTAATTCTGGACATTTCTCTCTTGCTCTTTTTGCGGAATTCTCTCCAAGATAGTTCTCATATTTTCTCTAGAAGCTTCCCTGCACTAGTGAATTTCAGCCACAAATTTATAAGGTGTCTAGAACGTTGGAGAAAGGCAATAATTTAATGCCAATAAAAAGGAGGAAGCTAGAAGCTTCAAGTCGGTTTCCTAACCAACATACATCTAGTATTAATAGATGTAATGATGGCTAAATTGATGTGTGAGAGACGTGTGAAGTGAAGAGGTAGGTGAAGTAAAGTGTGTGAGGTGAAGTAGTGTGAAGTCAATAGCTAGTGTGTGAAGTGTGTAGAGTGAAAAGTGAAGTAAGAAAATCCTAGTGTTAGTAGTGTCAAAGAGTTGTGTCCTGTAAAAGTTAGTCTGTTGGGATTATAAGAAGCCTTGCCGTGTGGTGTTATTTGAGTCTAGTATGTGTCATACGTGGGAGCTTACACAAGGCTTTCCATTAGTCAAAGTATTGTAATTCAAAGAGTCAATTTTAAATAAAAGCTCTTTGTTCAGTCTTTTGTTCAACAATCTAGTATTAGAGCTTTCACTAAATCAACAATGTTATTGTTAGAGTAAAGCAACAATGGGTCCATTGTATTTCCATTGGATTTGCACATATTACACCAATCTACAATGCTCTTCCCTCGCTTTCTCAAATTATTTACTGTCGACATTTTTCTAAGAGCTGCTGTCTATAAGAAGAATGCATTTTGGAGCATCCATCAAACTTCCAATTGCTAGTTAATTTTCATCACATCTATCCTTGACCATAATTGAAAGATAGAGTACAATAACTTAAACAAATCCATCGATTCTGATTCTTAATCTTGAAAAAGCTTTAATGAAGAGTGAATTCTATTGTTTGCCCCCTTCTCGTGACCAACATAGATTCAAGGCGATGGAATCATCTTTATTCTCAGTTAACAAACACAAATCAGAAAATGTATCGTTCAAAGCCAGCTCTCAGCCCACATTTTGTCAAAGACTTATATTTATGCCATCTCCTACTACAAACTTAACATAATTGGAAAAAATGTCCCATTCACTTCTATTGCTTTTCCATAAACTTGACCCATGAGACTCACAAATTGAAGCTTATTCTCCTTTCCTTGAAAATCACTATATTGATTTCTTTTAGAGTATTATCAGTCTCTACATATGATCCCTTTTCTTCCTATAATGCCACAACCACAAAACTATAATTAAGTTCATCACCAACCCTGCCCCGTGAGATATCCCTCTGCAGATTTTCTTGTCTGTTAGTCATTGCTTATTTTTAGAAAACCATTTTAAGCACTTGGAAACTCTTAACCTACTGATTGTGTGCTTAAAATCTCATTCTTTATTATAAATGAGAGACTTGTTAATTGCTTAAATGGACATGATGTCCACAGTTACTTGGTCTTTTCATCACCTAGTGTTTGAACTTTCAAAGTATTTCTCTAGGGCATGTTTGAACTGAATATTGAAAAAAGGACCAAAATAGAATCGGAAAGAAACGAAGGGAGAGGGAGAGAGAGAGAGAGAGAGAGAGAGAAAGGAACGATATCTATGAAGTTTGTCATGACTTTTTGCTCTTTTATGATTTTACTGTCATAGCTTATTCCATGTTTAGTAGTTCTGCCACTTAGTTGAGACCTTATCTCTCTCTCTCTTGTCACCGGAGATTTATTGTAGTAGGGGATGTCTAGTTTTATGCTTATATCGGAAGGATTGAGAAACTTTAAAAAATTTGTGTGAGCATGGTAAATAAATTGTTTGGATGTGGTGTGAAGTTAGTGTCTAAGGCAATTTGTTTGTATCATGAAAATTTGAACACCATTAAAAGTATTTAGACCCTTGCTCTAGCTGGAAAAAAAATAAATGAATATTCAAATTGTTAAGGGAAGTTGAGGGGATACACTGAACTTTTCAGCAATCATGTTGAGCACCAAAGTAAACTTGTACATTTGATACTCTTTATACGTGGAAAGAATTAAAATATGATTAAGTAGCTTGAATGTTCAAATAGTGTGTAAAACACCTATGAACGTTTAGACCCCCAATTTACAAATTACTAACACAAGTTTATAATCAAACAATGTATGTGCGGAATATGAATATAAGCTAAAACATAATAGGAAAAACAATCTAAACCGAAATTAATCACAACTACAGCAGTAATTAAAAGGCAAAGATTAAGGGAAGAGAGATGCAAACACAAAGACAACACAGCGATGTGTTATCGAAGAGGAAACTGAAGTCCTCGACGAAAAACCTCTCCGCCACCCTCCAAACGGTCAATAATCCACTAGAGAATAAAGTTGGGATACATGATTAGCAGAAGACCCTCTAAGCCTAATCTACCCAGTGCACCTAAGCCCTCCAAGCTTCTTGCTCCAACAGGGTTACACCGAACCTTGTCTTCTCTAGCTTATCGGATCCCACAATCGCCCATTGCATCAACCAAAATGAATTGGTCCCTACTGAACTGCTTCCTAAGCACTAAATAAACTCCTCACAGATATGGGTATGGTGAGATAAGGATTTGGCTAATGTACCTCTCAAGGATGTATCAATGGAGAGGGTGAGAGTAGAGGAATTTAGAGAATCAAAGGATGAAGATTGTGGATGAGTCAATCTTGTTTTTCTTTAGGGTTTCTCTCTCAAAATTCTCTCTGGAAACTCTCTACATTTCGTGGGTATAAGGGTATTTATAGTAGGGTGTGTATGGAATGAGAAGAGTCAGTTACAACCAAACAGGGTGTTCTGGCGACTCGAGCTCGCGACTAGAACGAGTCGCGAGTTTGAGTCGCGAGCTAACTGCTTGGCCAGTCTGGAAGTTTTGTCTTGTAGTGCAACAGCTAGCGTGACCCTTCAGCTCCCCTGCATGCTTCACATGTGTGCCACCTTTGGCAACTCGCCAGTCGCGAGATCCAGTCCGAGGCTCTTTTTGAGTGCACACTCTTGAGCTTTTCTTCACACTCTCTCACACACTACCCTTACATGATTCCCACCTAAATACAGGGTTTCTAAATGCTGAATTACAAGCAAATTTGGCACGGAATAAAGCCAGCTAATGATTGAATAAATTCAACCTTACAATCTCCTCCTTTGGCTATTCCGTGACAAAACCCTAAAACAAACTCTAGACTTAACATGTGAGTTGGGAATAGTTCAACAAAACTCACTCACACCTAACTCTAGAATCTATGAAGCTCTTGAACCATACAGACAAGTATTTCCTGAAAACAACAACACAATACGATCATTGGAAGCAGAAACCTTGAAATGCATATGGAGCAAGCACAATGCGATCAAGCAAAAAGGAATGAAGCAATAAAGCATGGCTTGACCAAAAATGAACAATCACTATAAATAGTGACCACAATGATCATTCACACAAGGAATGAACATCCGAACATGCAAGCTAATAAGCTCAATGCAAAGTATCATTTGCATGTCCAACACTCAACCGATACAACATAAGGTAATTGCATCAAGGATATAAAATCCAACAAGGGCACAAGAGTGATGTACTTAAAGAAATGCATAACATTAACAACAAGTACTAAGCTACACAGCATGGGTAAAAATTCAAAGTACTTAATACGCAACATAAACCCTGAAATAATTAACATAAGCCTTTTCTATCTCCTGCTCAAATACTCCCCCTATCATTATACTCCCCCTATCATCATCATCTCCCCCTTTTTGTCATGGAATAGCCAGTCCCCATAGTCTTCTAACTTTCTTTGAATTTGGTCCAATTGAGTTTGGAGAGAAGTGAACTTCGTATCACAGCGGATGGTGTGATGGTGCAAGAGAGAGGCAAGTCAGGTCCTCTTTGACCTAAGAGAAGGATCATCAACATCAATCACGGGCTCTTTCCCTTTGCTGTTGCCTCCGTTCACAGCTGATCTTTTGAACGGAGACATCTTTAAGCTGCATCATGTTACACCAAAGAGCAACAGAAACCACACAAGACAACAAACTCTATTAGCATTGAGTTAGTCCCAAAACAGGAATATTGAAGAAAACCCTAAAATCACGAGATTAAGGTCTCAATCATGTCACTAAATGTGTGTGTCCCACAAATAACACATTGTGCAACCAAAGGCAGAGTGTAACAACACATTACCAACAAAACCAATACAACAATCTCACCAAATCATCAAATACCCAGATTCAAGAATTATATTCACAGATATCATCAAAAACACCCAATTCAAGAAATCTTAAGCAAGAAATATGAAATACATTGAGAAAGAAACAGAACCCATACCTTTTCTCGAAGATTGGTGAAGTAGTGTGGTACGTATATCTCCTTATTGTTACTTATGATGGCTTATTTGTGGAATTTTAAATAGGAAACAATGGATAATTTCTGGATTGATTTGAGGTAATCCAGCCTCCTTAAAAGATAAGTTTGAATGATAAATTTTCTGATGACTTTTATTCCAATAGCTGTTGAATTTATACAAGTAGATGGTAACGTTCCAAAGCATAAAATCAGGACCACTAACAAAATCGCGATCCTCTTACACTCCAACTCCTAAAAAATAGAACTAAATAACAACAGACTCCAACTCCTAAAAGCTAGAACAAAATAATAACTCAACGTTAAAAAAACGACAACTGACATAACATTCAAATACCAACTATCTTGGCACAAATCAAGGAAACACCATAGCTACCAATCTTCAAAGATCCCACCTGCCCTGCAACAACTTGTGCACGTAACAACTTCTCCCCTCTTAAAGAGGTCCCTTGTCCCCAAGGGCATATTCTGGAAACTGATTCCTCATTGATTGCAAATTCTCCCACGTAGCTTCTGTTGGGGAAAGTCCCTGCCAATGTACGAGTATTTCTTTCTTGTTTCGCCTTGTTCACTTATCCAACACAGCTTGTGGTCGCACCAATAGCCCTTCTCTACCTTCTACGTTCAAGGGTAACTGAACTTGAGCTGAGACATGTGCCCCTAATTTTTCTTTTAACAAAGAGACATGAAAAATGGGATGAATACGAGACTCATGTGGTAAGTCAAGCTTGTAAGCTACTGCTCCTATTCGCCGCAGGATTTGAAATGGACCATAGTAGCGTGGAGCTAACTTAGCATTTCGTCGCATTGCAACTGAAACTTGTTTATATGGTTGTAAGCGAACATAAACCCATGATCCCACTTCATATGCCTTCTCTCTATGCCTTAAATCATAGTTTTTCTTCACTGCTCTTGAGCTACCTTGAGGTTCTGTTTTAATTCTTTTAGGACTTCATCCCTTCGAATTAATTCCTCCTCCACAGCAGCCACCCTTGCTATACCTGGGACATAGGCTAATAGAGATGGTGGTTCCCTTCCATAGACGACTTCAAAGGGAGTGCGTCGAATGGTTGAGTGCCAGCTAGTGTTGTAACAGAATTCTGCCCATGACAACCACTTGACCCATTGCTTGGGCTTGGTACTAGTGAAGCATCACAAGTACATTTCCAAGGTTCGATTCACAACCTCACTTTGCCCATCAGTTTGAGGATGATAGGCTGAACTAAAGTTAAAACTAGTGTCATTTAAGCGAAATAATTCCTTCCAAAAAGCACTAGTAAATGCAGGGTCTCGATCACAAACAATATTTCGAGGCATGCCATGAAGTTTGAAGATATTATCAAAAAATACCTGAGCAATACTTGTAGCAGTGTAAGGGTGAGCAATGGAAATGAAATGAGAGTATTTAGAGAACCGGTCAACAACCACCATAACAATGGACTTCCCTTGAGACACTGGTAGCCCATCAATAAAGCCCATGGAAATGTCTTCCCAAACCTGGTTTGGAATGGGCAATGGTTGAAGAAGACCTGCTGGAGACAATTGCTCAACTTTTTGTTGTTGACAAACTTCACATATCCGAATATGAGCCTTAATATCATCTCTCATTTTACTCCAATAGAAATTTGCTCTTATTCTTCTTAAAGTTTTGTGAAAACCTTCATGGGACCCATTGTGAAATTGTTGGATGATGTCATGCTTTAAAGTTGAATTGGCTGGGAGATAAAGTCGGTCCTTAAAGAGAAGCAAACCACCTCTTAATTCCCAAGGACCCACTGTATCATCATCATGGACCCGTTGCACTATGGCTTGCACTAAGGTGTTTTTCCCTTGCTCTTCTCGAACTGCATCCAGCCAATGTGGAATGGGTGCTGAAATGGCAGCCAAGTGTTCTTCTGGTTGGACTTCATCACGCATAGATAGTGCATCCGCCACCCGGTTCTCACAACCCCTTTTATACACAATGGAGAAATCAAACCCCATCAACTTATGGAGCCATTGCTGCTGTGCTTCAGTGGTGATTTGTTGGGAACATAAATATTGTAAACTCTTCTGATCAGTACGAACTAGGAACTTCCTTCCCAATAAATAGTGCCTTCATTTGCGAACAGCCATTACCAATGCCAGCATTTCTTTCTCATAGGTTGACAACAGTAAATTTTTACCATGAAGTGCTTGGCTATGGAATGCTATTGGACGTTCTTGGCGAAGAACAGCGCCAATACCTGTACCTGATGCATCACATTCAACTATGAATTGGTGAGAGAAATTTGGCAAGGCAAGTACAGGTGCCTTTGTCATTGCATCCTTAAGCCGCTGGAATGCAACTTCAGCTTGAGGTGTCCAAGAAAATATATTCTTCTTTAGCATGTGTGTGAGTGGGGCTGCAATTTTGCCATAATCCTGGATGAACTTCCGATAGTATCCAGTGAGTCCTAAAAAACCTTGCATTGCTCGCGGATTGTTTGGCTTAGGCCACTGTACCATGGCTGAAATTTTCTCTTGATCAACTGACACTCCATCTTGTGAAATTATATGGCCTAAATATCGTACTTCCTGTTGCCCAAATTGGCATTTTTCTCTCTTGACATAGAGTTGATGGCTTTGCAAAATATCTAAAACAATCTGCAAGTGTTGCAAATGTTCCTGCCAAGAGACACTATATACCAAAATATCGTCAAAAAATACAAGAACAAACTTACGTAATTGATTCTTGAAAACGTCATTCATCAATGCTTGGAAAGTGGATGGAGCATTAGTGAGTCCAAATGGCATGACAAGGAACTCATAATGGCCATGGTGAGTGCGGAATGCTGTTTTTGGTACGTCATCTGGGCTTACTCGAATTTGATGGTAACCGGATGGCAGGTCCAGTTTTGAGAAAAACATGGCTCCATTTAATTCATCAAGCAGCTCATCAATTGCTGGGATAGGGAACTTGTCCTTGATGGTGATCCGATTCGAAGACCGGTAATCCACGCACATACGCCAAGAACCATCACCTTTTTTCACTAATACGACGGGAGAGGAAAAAGGGCTGTTGCTAGGACGAATGACCCCAGCGGTTAACATTTCAGTGACCAATCTCTCAATTTCTGACTTTTGATAATGGGGATACTTGTAAGGCTTTAGACAGACCGGGTTACTTCCTGTTTGTAATGGAATGTGATGATCTTGAGCTCTTTTAGGTGGCAAGCCTTTGCATTCCTTGAAAATTTCTTTGAAAGCTTCCAAAAGTTGTGACAATCCTGGCTTTTCTTTTTCCTCCCTAGCCAATGTGTCTGACAAAGTGGGTGCCACCAAATGCAAAATAGCTCCCTTTGGTTGTTTCCCTGTGTGTTTCTCAAGCTCATGGCCCTCTACCCACCTATCAGACAAACCTTTTAGAATTATTTCCTTACCTTGGCTCATAAATTTCATGGTAAGTTTGGTAAAGTCCCAAAGGATTTCTCCAAGTGTACGAAGCCAATGAGTACCCATAACCACATCATACCTTTCTAGGGGCAGTATATAAAAATCAGCTTGAGTGACATAGCTTTCAAGCTTAATGGTGACTCCAAAACACCTTCCCTTACTAGTAAGCCTTTCCCCAGACGCCACCATAACACGAATCTTCTTTTCTTGGACTGGCTGCAAAACCAACTTCTGTGCGAGGGACTCACTAATAAAATTATGGGAGCTACCTGAATCCAAGAGAACCATGGCTGGTACTGATCCAATTTTTCCTGACACCTTCATTGTCTCTGGCGCATGGTCACCACTAATGGCATGCAGTGAGATGCCTGGAGTTTCTTGTTCTTCCTCTAGCTCTAATTCCATGGAAACATCTCCATCCTCTTCTGTTGTGCAAGCTTCAATCAAAAAGAGCTTTTTACACCGATGGCCAGGTGCAAACTTCTCATTACAATTGTAACAAAGACCCTTGTCGCGCCGCTCCTTAAGTTCGGCTGGTGACAATTGTCGGACTGGCATAGGGGATCGAAAACCACCCTCCTCCTTGCTAGTGATAGGATTGGTTCTTGCCATAGTTTGAGAAGTTACTGGTGGACGCCGCAAAGAATTGTTTCGAGCTTCAAACAAGCGTGCCAACCCAATGGCTGTAGTTAAATCCAAAGGTCGTCCCGCCAAAACATCTGCCTTAATGCTTTCCTTTAGTCCGCTCACAAAACAACTTACTTGGCGTGGAGGTGGAAGGTATCCAACCTTGGCCAAGAGTTGCTCAAATCGAGATTGGTACTCCTTTACTGTGCTGGTTTGCTGCAGTTTTGTGAGTTCGCCAAAGTGGTCATAAAATTGCGTAGGCCCATAGCGAGCCAACAACCCTGTTTTGAACGTGGCCCAGGTGGTTGTGTCTGTCTCTTGCTGCAAGAGCTGATACCACAGTTGAGCTTCCCCTTCAAGATGGAATGAAGCAAGAGCTACTTGGTCCTCCGCCGGTGTTTCATGAAAACGAAAGAATTGTCCAACCCTACATATCCAACTTGTAGGGTTTTCACTCCCGTTGAACTTTGGAAAATCCAATTTCACTAAACGAGGAGCATATGACTGGTTGCTACCCCCAACATGCGATCCCCCCTGTTGCCATCTTCCCTTAGGACGTTTTCCCGAAGCGACATGTGACCCTTCACCCTCCTCACGTCGAGAAGAGAGCTCCGAAATCTTCGCATAAATATTAGCCATTTTTTCGATCAACTGTTGTTGTCCGCTCACCAAGGAGCTGACATTTTGTTCCAATTGCTCCACTCTTTGGTCCATCCCCAAGCTCTGATACCACTTTGGTACGTATATCTCCTTATCGTTACCTATGATGGCTTATTTGTGGAATTTTAAATAGGAAACAATGGATAATTTCTGGATTGATTTGAGGTAATCCGGCCTCCTTAAAAGATAAGTTTGAATGATAAATTTTCTGATGACTTTTATTCCAATAGCTGCTGAATTTATACAAGTAGATGGTAACGTTCCAAAGCATAAAATCAGGACCACTAACACAATCGTGATCCTCTTAAACTCCAACTCCTAAAAAATAGAACTAAATAACAACAGACTCCAACTCCTAAAAGCTAGAACAAAATAATAACTCAACGTTAAAAAAACTACAACTAACATAACATTCAAATACCAACTATCTTGGCACAAATCAAGGAAACACCACAGCTACCAATCTTCAAAGATCCCAC
>JARYZH020002623.1:0-14647 GCA_030021035.2 Notholithocarpus densiflorus
TTAGGTCCCGTCGGATGAAGTTATTGTAAATATTGTTTATATATATATATATATATATATATATATATATATATATTGTTTGACATATGTTGGGACTTGGTGTGGGTTTGGGTTTTGCTTATTTGTTTTTTACCTTTTGCTTTTGTCTCAAATTTTTTGGAAATAATATACATTTTAGAGTTTTGAAAAGAAATTAGCTTTTAACTTTTGTCAAACATCTAATATAAAAGTTACTAAAAATTATATATTTTATTAAACACTATACAAATAAACTACTGCAAATAAACTACTGCAAATAAATTATTTCCAAACTTATTGTTAGAGTGAGTACTATTAATAAAACTTGATGATGCACAGAATCGTCAGTATATAGATCCTCGTCTATATTGATAAGATGATCAAACACAACCTACACAATGAGAAAAGAACTCTTTGATGATGACACTAGGGTGGTGGTAGCCAAAAACTCTCTGATGCCTAAATTAGAAATCTCAGATTATCTGTGATAGGATTGTAGAAATGTGGATAGTATTTTGGTCAAAAGGTGAAAGTGTATTTTTCTATCTTCTTGGGATTGCTTTATATAGCCTTTTGCTTGTAGCTGTTTGGGACCTCTTTATTTTGCTCCTTTACGGCTACAAGCAAAAGGCTATATAAAGCAATCCCAAACGGTTGGGCAGTTAATGCCCATTTAATGAATGTTCATAGTCCATTGTATGTTTGGATGGAGCAAATTTCTGTACTCATTGTTAGAAATACTGAATTAGTGTATTGTATTTCTTAAGTAATAGAATATACATGAGTGTCTTTATATAGGAGGTAGAGTGTGTAGTACAAGTAAGTGTGCTATACAAGTAAACAAGGTGAGCCTAAAACCCACATACCCTAATACACGTTAACAACCCCCTTCAAACTCAAGGTGGATGTAAGACCAACTTGAGGTTGTCAACCAAAGTACGAAGGCGTCCCTTAGGATGTGACTTGGTGAAAATATCTGCAAGTTGATCTTTAGAGGAGACTAAGATCAGCTTGAGAGCACCATGGACAAGATGATAATGGATAAAATGACAATCGATCTAGTCTGTTCATAGAAGACATCATTGTGAGCAATATGAATAGCACTCTGGTTGTCACAATAAAGAGGAGTAGCAGAGGATGTGGACACACCTAAGTCTTTGAGAAGCCATCATAGCCAAAGGAGCTCAGATGTGGTATCAGCAAAGGCACAATATTCTGCTTCAGTATTGGAGCGGGCCACATGAGTTTGTTTCTTGCTTTGCCAAGAAATCAGAAAAGAACCAAGAAGAAAGTAATAACCAGTGGTGGACCTACGATCAGTGGGATCTCCTGCTCAATCAGCATCAGAAAATGCACGGAGAACAAGAGTAGACTGAGCAGAGTAGAAAAGACCATGGAAGAGAGTGCCCTTTAGGTATTGAAGAATGCGCAGAACAGTAGCATAATGAGTCGATCGTGGAGCAGACAGATACTGGCTTACTTGGTGAACAACATAGGAAATGTTTGGACGAGTGACAGTGAGATAAACTAGACTGCCAACCAAGCGTCTGTAAAGAGAGGGATTAGACAATGATTTCTCCCCTGAGGGAGTCAGATGCGCATTAAGCTCAACTGGAGAGTCAACAGTCTTGCTATCAATGAGTCCAACTCGAAACAAGAGTTCAAAGGCATACTTGGATTGAGTAATATAAAGTCCATCTATAGAATAAGTGATTTCAAGATCTAAGAAGTAGCTGAGATGTCCAAGATCTTTCATCTCAAACTGCTGACTGAGAAAATCATTGAGTTCTTGAATGCCACTAAGGTCATCACCAATTATGATCATATCATCCACATACAGGAGAAGTAAAACAGTTCCTTTGTTAGTGCGACGAAGAAATAAGGCAGAATCATAATGACTAGCCATGTAACCCAAGCGAGAGATGGTAGAGCTGAATTTGGCAAACCAAGCTCGTGGAGCTTATTTAAGGCCATAAAGTGCACGTCGAATGTGACAAACCTTGTTTGATTTAACAGAGAGACCAGGAGGAGGTTGCATATAAACTTCTTCACTAAAATCCCCATTAAGGAATGCATTTTTGACATCCATCTGAAAAATGTCTCATTTACTGGCAGCAGCAACAGCTAAGAGGGCACGAACAGATGAGATACTAGCAACTAGAGCAAAGCTCTCTTCATAATCAATCTCATACTCTTGTGTAAAACCTTTTGCAACAAGACGAGCTTTGTAGCACTTAATGGACCCATCAGAACGAGTCTTAATCTTGTAGATCCACTTACAATCAACCACAAATTTCCCAGGGGGGAGAGTCACCAAATCCGAAGTATGGTTTTTAGATAATGCATCAAGTTCCTCTTTCATTGCAACCTCCCATAAAGGGTTAGTGGAGGCCTCACGATAGGTGTTAGGCTTGTGCAGTGTAGCAAGGGCAGTGTAACAATGATAGTCAAGTAAATGTGTAGGAATGGATCTTACCCGAGTTGAGTGACGAGGTGGAATGTCTTGTGCAAGATCTTCAGGCGGAGCAGGAGCAGGGGACCCAAGCTCAGGGTTGGGTAGCTCGTCTTCGACCTGTTCATCTTCCACATGTTCATTAAAGGGTGAACTAGGAAAGGGATCAAAGATATCTGGTGGTTGGACAGAGAAGTCTATAGGAGAATCAGGAGCAACTACAAGAGAATCAGGAGCAGCTACAAAAGGAATATGTGCCTCAATTGGAAAAAGATCTAAGACAGAGGAGGAAGATAGAGAAGCACGGAAGTGAAAGAGCTCGACAAAGGAGCGATGTTTCCAAAAGACAACATTGCGGGAGATACGAAGATGATGAGAGACAGGATCATAACACTGATACCCCTTTTGAGTTTCGCCATAGCCAAGAAAACAACAAAGTCTTGACCGAGGCTCAAGTTTGTTATGCTCATATGGCTGAAGAAAAACGAAACAAGCAGAACCGAAGGAGCGAAGGTGGTGATAGTCTGGAGGTGACCTAAAAAGGCGCTCATATGGAGTTTGATTTTGGATAATAGGACATGGAATGTGATTAATAGCATGAATAGCAGCTTTGCCCCAAAAAAGAGCAGGAACTTTGGCAGAGAGAAGGAGAGCACAAATAGTGTCAAAAATATGACAAAGTTTTCGTTTGGCTCTACTATTTTGCTGAGAGGTACTTGAACAAGTTAGTTGATGAATAGGTGTGCATGGGTCGGGTTGGGTCGGGTTGAACCCATGGGTTTGACAAATTTTTATTATTATTATTATTAAATTGAGTAGAAAAAAAATATAAATATTAATATATTAAAAAAACTCAAAGATTAGTATCAACATAACTCCTTAAAGGCAAACAACACTAATGACTAAACAACAATAGTAATTTATTAGGATTTGTGTGAACTAATTGGCTTTTATATAGGATAGGAAGAACTGGTTATTTTAAAAAAATTATTTATTATATAATATATATATATATTAAATTAGTATTAGTAGGAGGAACCGAGGAAGTGCTGCTCTACGGCTGGTTTTTTTTTTTAAATTATTAAATATATAATATATATTTAAATATATATAAGTGCCCTACAATTGGTTTTAAAAAAAATTTATTAAATATATAATATATTTTAAATATATATTAAATATGGGTGGGTCGGGTCAGGTTTGGCGGGTTTGTAATTTTATGACCCAAATCCAACCCGACCCGCTATAAAAATTTTTTTTTGTAACCCAACCCAACCCACCAAGCCTTAAAAACCGACCCAACCCGGCGGGTCGGATCGGGTTTGGCGGGTTGGTGGGTTTTCTGCACACCCCTAGGTGCCAAAGGAATGCAAAACAGCTTGGAAAGCATATTGAGTGTACTCAAGAGCATTATCAAATCGAAAAATTTTGATACGTTTGGAAAATTGAGTTTCAACCATTTTTGCAAAATTAGAATATACCTGCAATAATTCAGAACGATGTTTCATATGAAAAATCCAGCTATAACGGGAATAATCATCAACAAAGACAACAAAATATTGAGAACCATCAATACTAGAGACAGAGGAAGGCCCCCAGACATCATAATGAATTAGGTCAAAGATATTAATGGACATTGATTCACTAGTATTGAAAGGCAAAGTTGGTTGTTTTCCTAATTGACATGAAACACAATCAAAATTTTCTGTGGATACTGAACCTAACAAACCTCTAAAAGCCAAGTGTTGTACCCGAGAGGAAGATGTGTGACCAAGTCAAGCATGCCAAAGTGCAAGGGAAGGAATAGAAGAAACTGTAGCAACTGTAGCAACAAAAATAGGAACAATAAGTGGAAGACGAAGGTTGTCCATGGGAAGCATACGCCCAACTCTGGGACCAGTCCCAAGTTCCTATCTCATCCTCGAATCCTGCACAATACACCCAGAATAATCAAAGATAATGTGATAACCCAACTCAGCTAATTGTCCCACAGAAAATAAATTGTAAGAAAGGTCAGGAACATTAAAAACCCTAAGAACCGAGAGGTTGGAGGTTGAAACGGAACCTATATTATGACCAGACATTGTGGAACCATTTGCTGTGCGAATATTAAGAAGGTGCGGTGCAAGTTTAAGTTCAGAAAATAAGGACGAGTGAGGTGCCATGTGATTGCAACAAGCAGAATCCATAAGCCAAGAGGAAGGAGACATACTAGATAAAGCTGAGAGAGAATAGGAATAAGATGCATTACCAACCATACGAATAACATTAGCGATGATGTTTTTAAGGTCATCTATGGACATGGTGAAAATGCGTCGACTTAGACTATGCAGAGACGGGAGCCATTGGTTGGACACTCTTAGTGTTAGCAATAGTAGAAGCAAAAATTGAAACAGTTGATTTGTTGCGATGATAGCTAGTCTCAATATTGTGGCCAAAACGTTTGCAAAAATTGTAAAAACGTTTGCTGGATTGTCAGCGACTATTATTGCAACAAGAAGAAGACCTGTCTTTATTCTTTATTTAGAAGCAAAATATGCAAAAATGAACTGTACAAATGAAATCTACGCGAAAAACTGGGTAAGGAGCACCTGGACTGCAAAAAGTCAACGATCAAAGTCAATGGTCAATGCAGCAGAAAGTCAATGGTCAACCACGGTCCAAGTCAACTGAAGATGACGTCAGCAATCAGAGGATGATGTCAGCTAGGGTTGATGTGGCCGATGACGTCAGCTGTTTGGCGCGTGAGCCGCGTGGCGTGCGTGAGCAGTAGAGATGGCGCGTGAACAGGGTGCAGGGTATACTAGCAGCGTGTGGGAGCGCGTGAGCTATCCGATGAAGCCGATTCTTTTCTGAAGATGTAGATCGGAGAAAGACGATTCTGATGGTGGCGGCGGCAACAAATCGGAGCAACCTTGGTGGCGCGTGAAGTGCATGGAAGATTTTGCCAAAACTTTTACCGACGCTTGGATGGTCAGATGAGGATGTTTTCGGCGGCGTTGTGTATAGCGATTGAAAAGCTACACAGTGATATATCTTATGTCCTACTCGGAGGTCAGAAGTGACAGACCCGATGATGGTAGTGGTTTTGGCGGTGGAGGAGGAGCTTCTGGTGGTGAAGATTCAACCCTGAGGACCTTTGACAGTGGCGGAGCAGTCGGGAGAGGGCATTGAATGGGCTTACTAACCACAGAAGTTGAGGCACCAGAAAATACCGACAAAACAAGACTACAAGACACAAGAAAATTAGAGCAATGGCTCTAATACCATGTTAGAAACACTGAATAAGTGTATTGTATTTCTCAAGTAATAGAATATACATGAGTGCCTTTATATAGAAGGCAAAATGTGTAGTACAAGTAAGTGTGCTATACAAGTAAACAAGGTGGGCCTAAAGCCCATATGCCCTAATACACATTAACACTCATCAATTTTCCCCTTGATCGTTCATGTAATTTGGACGCTTGTAGAAATATGAGCGGTTGCCTTTTCATTCATGTAATTTATTTTTGTTTTTGTTTTTGTTTTGTTGAGAATTAATTCCAGACCCGTGCGTTGTGCGTGATAATTGTTTTAGGGTGGTCTCATTAACTTTATTTTTTGCAATTTGGACTAATTTAATAATTAGTAATATATTTCATGATCATATTTTCACTTATTATAAGAACAATCACAAATGTAATTAATACATATAATTTTTGTCGTACCAAAATGAAAACAAAACAATTTTTCTCAGGAATTCAAAAGGTAAGTTAGTGAAAATATTCATTTTTTCTCATTAAATTTATGTATAACATTTTGTTTATCATTCAAAATTTTCCTACCTTACATTCTGAAAAACCAAAAAACATATCTCAAAAATTTATAAAACTCAACAAAACTACAATTCAAAATAAAAAAAGAAATGGAAAAATAGAACTCACATCAAAGTCAAACTCCTTCTCCTGAATATGTAAAACATAAAATGTGATGTGATCAAGACTAAATATCCAATGCAAAATCAAATTCAAATTTTTTAATAGCACTTTGAAGTTACACAATAGAAACAGGTGGCTAATCCCAAGTAAAAGTGATGGTTGTAGCTTTATACATGATAATTATAATCTAATTCAAGAGTACAATACCAAAGAGGAAAAAAGTAGAGAGAAATTTTAGAAAAAAGAAGAAGTATTGTGTAAATACTTTCATAATCTAATCCAACATGTGAATAATGAATAGATAAATAACTAATATTAAACACAAAATTGAATTTTTTTTTTAATATTAAAAAAATACACTAATGAGATAGGATGATAAAGAGCAATATAAAATATTAGTAAACTTAAAAAAATCTCTCAAGTATCTAGGAATGCCATATAAAAAAGACATAACAATTTGTTGTTATTTTTTAAATAACATATGTACAAATAGTGAAAGGAAACTGCACAAATTAAGACCATCTTCTTCAACTATATAAACTTTCTTTATTATATTGTTCAGATTATCTTGTCGTTTTCCAAATAAAAAAATGAAAAAAACTTGCATCATGGAACACACAATTAGTTGATAATAGGATAATGGGGGTGCAAACCTTTAGTAGGAGATTTGTAACGTGCTTGGTTTGGACCACTCCTATGAGGTAGTTGTCAGGTTGTATTTTTTTCACCATAAAAAATTAAGCAAGACTTGTGAATACCTTTTTATAGACATTTATTCTTGATTGATTTCATTTTTCAGTTATAAAAATCTAATTTAAAGTATGAACATGTAAAGACAAAATTATATGTAAAGTTAAAACCACCAAAGATAAAAATGTAGAGACAATATTTTTATTTTTATTTTCACTAATTTATCATTTATTTATAGCATCAAAAATAATGTAGATGAATATGTAAAGTTAAAAACGCCTAAGATTCTTCTAAAAATGAAATGCCTAAGATGAATTTGTAAAGTCAATCTATTTATATATTTAATATTTTCAAAAAAATTAAAGTTAAAAAATAATGAGTAATGTATTTCGTAATTATATTTTTATTTATTATAGGAACAATCATAAATGTAATATAGGAACAATCCAAAACACCAAAAATCCGTAAACTAAAAAAAATTAATAAAACTTAACAATGATTAATTGAACCAATATTAGGATAAAATTTTGTTTTTGATAATCTATTAAGGTTATTTTCTTTGTAGAAATTATAATTTCGGCCACCTAAAACATATTATCAAATAAAACATTATCAGCAAAATCTAAGAATTAAATTTCTATACAGGAATTGTTATAAAATAATAATAATTAAAATAAAATTGCAAAAGATAAAATTTGTCACCTATCCAATTATTTTCGTTTGGCTAACCTTTGCTTTTCTTTAAATGAATGGCATTATATAGTACTTCTAATACAACTATTATTTTGTCCATCACAAAGGATTAGAAAATAAACAAAAATTAGTAAAGTCTCATAGTTTAATATCTAAATTGAGCACTATAAAAAATCATGCTATGTAATAGAATAAATACCAAATTATCCAAATCATGCTATGCAATAGAATAATATTATATTTTTATATGCTATATTTAATTCTTTAGAACACAATAGGATAACATTTAACAATCAAAGAGAATAAAAAATAAAAATAAAAACAACAACAACAATTTAAAAAACAAAACTAAATCGCATTAACCCAAAATAGAGTTTTAAAGAATATAAAAAATTATCAACCTAAAGTAGAGATGCAAGAAAAATAAAATATTAAAATCCACCAAAAAATTTAGAGAGAGAGAGAGAGAACCATTTTTTTGGTGACGGAAAACTATGCATAGAATAGAAGAGATAGTGACAAATTTATAGTAAGAGGGTGTAAATAAGAAGAGACAAAAATAAAGAAAGATGAAAGGAAAGAGGAATAATGCTATTAATGTAGAGGGTAGTGGGGAGATGAAAAGGTAAGGGAGGGAGAAAGATTGAAGAAGTAGTGGGGAGATGAAATGGTAAGGGAGATAGAAAGGTTGGAGAAGGGTAAATATTAAAAAAAAATAAATGTTAAAAACAATTATAGGAAAATTGAAAATTGAATAAAAAAAAAAAAAAAAAAAAAAAAAAAAAAAAAAAAACAACAACAACAACAACGTTGAAGCCTTTTCAAGCTTTAGGGATTTTTTTTTTTTTTTTTTTTTTTTTTTTACTTTAAGCTAAAAAGGCTCACACAAAACCCTAAAGCTGAACTAAATAGGCTTTGGGTTGGGCTTGATAGTGGAACTAAATAAATAAGAGGTGAGCTGGATTAATTATACAGATTTATAATAGGTTGATAGTGGAAGTAAATAAATAAGTAGTGGGTTGGATTTATTATAGGGTAATAGTGGAAGTAAATAAATAAGTAGTGTATTATAGGGTGATAGTGGAAGAAAATAAATAAGTAGTGGGCTGGATTTATTATAGGGTAATAGTGGAAGTAAATAAATAAGTAGTGTATTATAGGGTGATAGTGGAAGAAAATAAATAAGTAGTGGGCTGCATTTATAGGACTAAAAATTGTAAAAAACCATTTTAAAATTGTAGTACAAATTATATTTATAAAAAAAAAAAATGACACAAAACCCTAAAGCTGAACTGAAAAGGATTTGGGTTGGGCTTGATAGTGAAAATAAATAAATAAGAGCTGAGCTAGATTAATTATACAGATTTATTATAGGTTGATAGTGGAAGTAAATAAATAAGTAGTGGGCTGAATTTATTATAGGGTGATAGGGTGATAGTGGAAGTAAATAAATAAGTAGTGGACTGGATTTATTATAGGGTGATAGTGGAAGTAAATAAATAAGTAGTGGGCTGCATTTATAGAGCTAAAAATTGTAAAAAACCATTTTAAAATTGTAGGACAAATTATATTTATAAAAAAAAAAATGACGTGGCAGCTGATGTGGTGCAACGTGAGAGCAGCAGCATTAAACGCTACGCTTCAGCTTTCAGTAATATATAGAATATAGACTAGTCGCATACCCGCGCGTTGCGCGTAATAATTTTTTTAGGATGGTCTCATTAAATATTTTATTAATACTATAATTTTAGTTATTAACCATTGGTTTTTCATTAGTTTTTGAGGTAATAAAAACCTTAAATATACCTTTTTTTTACCTTTATACACACACACATATATAGTGAATCTTTACACATACCTTTAAGAAAACTCTATATTCCACTTTTTTGGATGCGTAAAATTATAGACTACTACTCCATAATGATAGTAGCTAATTAATTTTTTATATATATATTTTTAGTGATCTCATTTGTAACGTTTCTTACCATTATCATATATTTACTAACTGATGATTTGCATAACAAAGACGATAAATGATAGGTAGCATTGTTCATTAGATTTTCGAAAGTAATAGTGTATGAAAATTATATATATATATATTTATATATATTATAAATACGGTTAAATGAAATGTCAAAAAATGGATTTTTAAATTTTCTAACTTTATTTCTTATGTAATTTCTACTACTATCAGAGAACATCTCTTTTTTAGTTATGATTAATATGGTTCCATAGTTAGAGTTTGATTAGTTTTAAATTTAAATTTAGTACTATGATTGTATTTAATTGTTGATTGTTGATTTAATTTTCTAAGTGAATTTAACGATTTATGTTACTACACTGTAAAGTTGTTAATGTTATCCACATGGTAATCTCTATTTTATTTTTTACTTCTCCTTACAACCTCTTTGTTTTCCAATCAACGATTACTAATTGACGTATGTTTTTTTTTTTTTATCTACTCTTTATTACTTTGTATTGGTTTTTCATATACCATCTCTCTCTCTCTCTCTCTCCATTGGCAACCTATCGTTTTCCAAATTTTGATGATGATTCTATGACATTAAATATGCATTATTAGTTTTTTTTTTTTTTTTTAATTTAGTGTTTCTAACTTGATTTGTTTTGTATTTCATTCTTCCTTTGATGCATTGGGTGTGAGAATGAGTGTTTCCCTAGCATTACTCCACTTAATGTGGACAATTTTATTTATTTAATTTAGGCAAAATATTATATTTTAAAATTTTTAAAATAAAAAAGGAGTGGAAATATAAATAATTTAATGATATATATGGGTGATGTGGCTGAATTTAAATGTTAAATAAAATGATATGAGAAAACAAATAAAAATAAAATACATAACAATAAACACTAACTTATCCAAATAATTCTATGTAATATAATAATAGTACACTTATATACTATTTTTAATTATTTATAATGCAATATGATAATATTTAACAATCAAAGTCATAAAAAAAATAAAAATAAAAACTTAAAGCACAAAACTAAATCCCATCAACCAAAATAGAGTTCTAAAGAATACAAAACTTTATCAAGCTAAAATAGAGATGCAAGAAAAATAAAAAATAAAAATAAAAATCCACCAAAAAATTGAGGGAGAAAGAGTGGGAAATAACCACTTTTTGGTGAGAGAAAATTATGTAAAGAATGGAAGAGTGAATGACAAATTTATACTAAGAGGATGATAATAAAAAAAATATATAATAAAGGAAGATAAAAGGAAAGAGGAAGAGTGATATCAAGGTAGAATATTTGGAGAGATGAAAAGGTAAAGAAAAGGAGAAAGGTTGGAGAAAGTGTAAATGTTAAAAAAAATGAGTACAATTTGATGAGCACAATTTTCTTTTATTTGAATTTAAGTAAAATATTACATTTTTTATTTTTTTAAAACAAAAAGAGAGAAAATATAAATAATTTAATGATAAGGAGGATGTGGTTGAATTTCAATATTGAGTAAAATAGAAGAGAAGAAAAAATAAGAAAAATTAAAATATATAACAATAAACACTAAATTATCCAAATTATGCTATGTAATGGAATACTATTTTATTTTTATCTACTATCCTTAATTTTTTATAATGTAATCAGATAAAATTTAACAATCAAAGAGCAAAATAATGATAATAATAACTTAAAACACAAAACTAAATCGTATCAACCTAAATTAGAGTTCTTAAAAACACAAAAATTTATCAAGCGGAGATGCAATAAAAAATAAAAATCCACCAAAACATTGAGAGAGAGAGAGAGAGAGAGAGAGAGAGAGAGAGAGAGAGAGCCTTTTTGTGAGAGAAAACTATGCAAAGAATGAAAAAGAGTTACAAATTTATAGTAAAAGGGAAGGAATAAGAAGAGACAAATAAAGGAAGATGAAAGGAAAGATGAATAACAATAATAAAGTAGAGGGTAGTGGGGAGATGAAAGGTAAGGGAAGAAGAAAGCTTGAAAAAAAATGTAAATATTTAAAAAATAAGTGAATGTATAAAAAATTATAGGAAAATTGGAAATAAAAAAGAAATATATATACATATATATATATATATATATACATATATAGATGTTAAAACCGACAAAGATGAATATGTAAAGTCAATAATTTTTTTTTTTTTTTTTTTTTTTGTAAAAAAAATAGGAATAAATAATAAATAATAATTATGTGGCGAATGACATGTCGATGAGGTGGCGCAACAAGAGCCCAGCAGCAATAAATGTCACGCTTCAGCTTTTAGTAATATATAGATATAGATAATATAGATTTTTCACTAATTTTTCATTTATTTATAGCACCAAAATTAATATATATGAATATGTAAAGTTAAAAACGCTTAAGATAAATTTGTAAAGTCAATCTATTTATATATTTAATATTTTCAAAAAAAATTAAAGTTAATAAATAAGTAAGAAAGAAAATAATGATGTGGCAGGTGAGGTGGCTCAACAGAAGTGTAGCAACAATAAATACTATATGCTTTTATATATATATTTATAGATTCCTTGGTAGATTTGGTCAAATCCAAATCCTAGATCTTTTAAAACAATCCAAACAAGGTAATTGGATTTAATCACTCAAATCCAACTCCACAAGCTCAAATCTTGTTATCCAAATACACCACATGAATTAACTATTAACTAACTAAACCATGCTAAATGCCTGTATGATCATCATAATGTATATAGTTGTCTGATGTGTAATTTAATTCTAGTGCAACATTGAATTGTGTGCAATGATAAAATAAATTCAAAGCATGGTTGGTTTCTTATATTTCTATTATATTTATAATAGAACAAGTGGTAAGGTTTGATTCATCATAAGCACTAGGACGTTTTCATGTGTAATACATTCCGTAGTTTAAGTTCAATTATAAGGTGGCAAGCACCACACAGGAGTTGATCTCATGCATTCGTCATGTGTAGTGTTGAATGCGTAGGCCATTGACCCTGTGGCGGTCTTCTAAAAACTCCAAAAGTCACAAGGCTAATAGTAAAAGCTCCACCTATGGACGAAATTTTTAGGTAAGATTGGTGGGGACGTTGTAGGAGAAATTATAAGGATAAAAGGTTCAAGCTGTGCAAAGTTGGTAAAAAAGAATATTTATTTAGAATGAGTAATGATAGAAAGGAAAAAGAAAGAGCATTTTTTGAGAATGGAAGCATGCTATTGGAAAAGCTGATTGCCATTTGTAATGGCAAGTCCATTCCCATTCGTAGCTTCTCCGATGAAGAGCTCAAGCAGGCAACCAACAACTATGATGCTCGTCTTGTTATAGTCCAAGATGAGTTATACTGGAAATGGTACAAGGGTTCTCTCGACGGCCGACTTGTTTCCATTAGGAAATTTGAAGGCGGTGTACACATTATAGAAGGCCGGGGATTGTCCAACTACATCATCAATGATCTAGTGATTTCTGCAAAGATGAGCGCTCACAACAATGTACTAAAGCTTATAGGGTGCTGCCTCGAGACTCGACCTCCCATTTTAGTACATGAATTTGCTGCAAATGGTAGCCTTGCCAATCGAATTCAGGGCACTGGTGGCAGTCAACAACATCAGCCATTAACATGGGTAAGCAGGTTAAAGATTGCAAGGGAGATTGCTCATGCAATTTCATATCTCCATACTGCATTCTCTAGACCCATCATCCACAGGGATATAGATATGCGGAATATCTTCCTAGATCAACATGATGTTGCCAAGTTATCCAACTTCGAACTTTCTATATCAGTCCCCGAAGGTGAAACTCACGTTCAAGTTGATATCTTGTCTTGGTGTCTAGGGTACATGTCCCCAGAATACTTTGCTACAGGTAAGGTAACAGAGAAAGTTGATGTTTATAGCTTTGGCGCACTTCTTTTAGAACTTGTAACTGGTCAAAATTCAAATGATTTTACCCAATTGAATAATGGAGAATGTGTGGACTTCTCCAAACCAAAAAAAGAGTGTGTTGGATTAGTAGTATGTATGCAAAATGGTGCTCAAGGTCGTTGCATTGTAGATCCTACAATCTTGGCAGGGGAAGGGAGAGCTAGTACTATAGAGCAACAATTGCAAGCAGTGGTAGACCTTGCCTTCACATGTAGAAAAAGAGAATCGGAGATAAGACCAACTATGGTGGATGTTACCAAAGAACTCATGCGGATTGAGAGGCTTGTCCTATAATCATGTTTTTTAATCATCATTTTTCAGTTAATCGCATGCCATACTTGGCTCTGTATAGCTTTATCTATATAACTTTATCTTATTACTATTGATGTTATTTTTGGAGAAGCAATAAGGAAAACAGGTTGTTGGTAAGGGCCCAGATCAATACAATTAATACCCAGATCCGAATACAATGAAGCTTGATACTGAGATATTCAAGTTGAATCCATGCCAAGATATTGATCTAAATTTCAACCATATACACCCTTTTACATTTTCAAAAGCTTAATGAGACAATGACATGTATACGGTTCTACATGGAAATCATCAAGCACTTTCTCCATATAGCGCTTATATTCAATACTTAGTCCATACTGTGGTCATATTTTCAACAACAGTTAGAATCCTGATAAACATATATTAGACAAAAATTAGCAAGAAGTCTGGAGAGTAAATTTACTTCCAATTGCAAATTCATGATCAATTGACAATTAAGCTCTATGTAATAATCTTGTCTATGTTATTTCTCAAGTATTAACCACTTAAGAATGCTTCACCAAAGATAGTTTTCATCAGATGCCTAACTCTAGCATGTCTAAAATGTTCAAGGAATTAATTTTTTCCTTTCTTATGAAAGTATTTACCAAATCACGTGAAGTTCAAAGTCAGAGGAAGCATTACCTCTTTTGTCAAATGGAGGAAAGGATGAGACCC
>JARYZH020002624.1:0-14645 GCA_030021035.2 Notholithocarpus densiflorus
GCTCTGACAACAAGTAAATTTTGTAATGTATACTTGAAGAAAGAAATTTGCAGATATATAAGAATGATATTATGAAGAGATCCCCCTCTACATATAGTAGACAAATTGCACGTTTACAAATCTCATTTAGAACTGATTTACTTGATCTATAATAGAATGAATTGAACTTTTATAACACAAAAACAGCTAACCCTACTGTTGTTGATCAAGCTCTAAGTCCAAGCTGTTCCTGGCCTCATTTCGCAGGGAATTTACCTCAAGAGCAAGACTTGCATCAAGTCCCCCATACATTCTCTTTGGTTGGACCAAATCTGATGAGGGAGATGCAAGAAGATTATTATTTAGTATTATTTATGTTTGCAAGTCAATTGTATTTTTATGTTTTAGGTTTTATTAGTTTATTGGGCTATTAGTATTTTAATTTGAAAGTAAGGTTATTTTTATAATAAGGCAATTAGGGTTTCCTAGCTAATTAGAACTAGGGTTTAACAATCCTTTATAAGCAACCTATTGTACTGCTTGAGAGTTAGTTGATATTTTGATGAATGAAAAAATGGCCGTTTGGTCTCTCTTTGGTCTGGTGCTGACTCTAGGTCTACCCTAGGTGCTGACTCCTAGTGGTTTTCCCGCTTGGTGCTGACTCCAAGCAAGACCTAGGTGCTGACTCCTAGGTCATATCTTTTATTTTTCTGTTGTTTTAGTTTTGTTCTAGTTGTCCTGCATCAATTTTGGTATCAAAGCAAACACCGATCTGTTAAAGCATCACCGCAAGAAAGAGCCAGAAAATATCACCCAAAAAAAAGAAAAAAAAAATCCGTCACCATTGTGTTTTTCTCCACCAAAGGGTTGTCTCTGTCATTTTTTCTACTTGGTGCAAGAAAGTTGTCATACAGTTGTGTTTCCCATAAAAAAAAAAAAAAAAAAAAAAAAAAAAAAAAAAAAAAAAAAACCCAGATTTTGAAGCCAACCAAAAACCTCTAGTCCAAAACCCACAATCAAGTCTCCAAATCCCTTGCAATCACAAAGAGAGGAGAGATACGAGCCCATCACTGCCATCGCACCACACCACCACCAACAAATGCCCACAGTCAGATTTGGTAGAATCCTTTCACAACAGTTGCTACGCATGCCACCACCACCGCCGTGAGCCGCCGCTTCAACTGGTCCTCACCATCACCTCTATTCCGCGCCGCCATGATTTCAGTTTTGCCCATTGTCACGCCGCCGTAATCTCATCAGTCTCCATCGATCCGATCTCATGAGGTAACCCACTAGCCTTGTCTAAACCCATTCTTTAAAAAAAAAAACAAAACAAAACAAAACATCAAGCTGGCCCGACCCACCTTTTATAACCCAGGCCATTTCCAAATCGAAACCCATTAAACTACCCAGTCAAAACAACAAACTCCTTGTACACAGTCACTCAAGCCCTTGCCCGACCCATTTGTTAACAAGCCCAAAGCCCACATTTTACAACACCAGTTTTCTTTAAAATAAATAATAAAATAAAAAAAGACCCAGCCCACGAAATCCAAACCTGTCAACCAGCCCAGTCCCAGCAACTATTTGAGAGAATAGTCTTAGAAGCCTATTCCAACAATCTGTCCAGAGAACATCACAGCAACCCAGGTTCTTGTTCCAATTTCCAACTATTTGTTGAAGCACTATTTTAGAGAATCATGGTAATATTAGAAGCACCTTATTTTGATGGTTGTGAAACTTATCCACGAGATTTTGTCAACTGGGTGAATGGGATGGAGCAATTCTTTGAGCAAGCAAATTTTGCAGATAACAAACTGGTTAGGTATGCCAAGTTGAAGTTAAGAGGTAAAGCACAAAGGTTTTGGGAGAATCTTGAATATTTCCGCTATATGAAGTATGAACCTGCCATTAGTGTGTGGGAAGATATGAAAGAAAAGCTTTGTGATGAGTATTTGTCACCATATTATCGAGCTAAGTATCTACCCCAATCTCAGTGTGGTACTTTTCAAGTTGAAGCAAATACGATGAATCCTCATCCTCGTCCCATTTTATGTCCTCAGCGCACTTTTGAACAATCTATCAAGGAATTACCTACTAAGGAATTAAAGGAATTATCTGTAAAGCTTATGAAAGATGTTCAAGATAGGATTGCTCAGATGAAGCAAAAGAAAACTCAAACCGATTCAATTGGGAAACCAAGAATACTTGATCACAATGAACTTATTGCTGCCCCAATAGAAGACAACATTGATGATGATATCTTGGTCGTGGAGAATCCTCTAGCAACACCAAAGCCTAATGTTGACACAGATGTACATGTTTCGACAAGTGTTGCTTTAACATGCATGCAAGGAAATGAATCTATTGAAGAGAAGCAAGGTGAAGAGATGGTGTCTAAAGAGAGTATTATGTTAGAGGGTGCACATGATGTGATATTGGAAGCTAATGAATCTGCTTTTGATCAGCCTTCCATGGTGCATGAAGACAAATAGTTTGCTAAAGTAGAGAAAGTGGATAACATAGTGCTTCCAATGATTCAAGATAAGATTATGTTGATTCCACGCATTGATTTTGTTATTCCAGAAGAGTTTGACATGGTGGAATTCAAGGTTTTTCTTTTCTCTATGCTCCCTAAGGTGATTCCAGACTTGAAGCAAGTGTTACTTATTAGCATCCTAATCCTTCAACGCTTTAGAACTCGAGGTCGAGTTTTCTCCAACCAGAGGAGAATGACGAGGGAGACACAAGAAGATTATTATTTAGTATTATTTATGTTTGCAAGTCAATTGTATTTTTATGTTTTAGGTTTTATTAGTTTATTGGGCTATTAATATTTTAATTTGGAAGGAAGGTTATTTTTGTAATAAGGCAATTAGGGTTTCCTAGCCAATTAGAATTAGGGTTTAGCAATCCTTTATAAGCAACCTATTGTACTCCTTGAGAGTTAGTTGATATTTTGATAAATGAAAAAATGGCCGTTTGGTCTCTCTTTGGTCTAGTGCTGACTCCAGATCTACCCTAGGTGCTGACTCTTAGTGGTTTCCCCGCTTGGTGCTGACTCCAAGCAAGGCATAAGTGCTGACTCCTAGTTCATATCTTTTATTTTTCTGTTGTTTTAGTTTTGTTCTAGTTGTCTTGCGTCAAAATCTTTTGTAATGCTGTACTAGCTAAAGACTTCCTGTGTTTTGTACCTTCTGGAACTGGTATAAGAAAAAAATAAAAAAATAAAAAAACTAAAAGGAATTCAGTCTAGAACTAAAGATCCATACATGTTAAAACTGAAAATGGATTACTTTAGAAGCTTCATTATCCAAAATTAGTAGGCGACATCCCAAAAATAACAATTGCACAGTTTTCTGCTTTTCTTAGCAAATAAATTTAAACAAATAAATGGAACTGTGAGAAAAGGGCACCTTGTTTGGATCGAGCAACTCTTCTAGCAAAGAAGTATTCTCTAAAGCATCATTCTGAATATCCATTGCATAAACACAACCCTGGCTAATTCATCAGCAAGTATGTTGACCTTTGCTGAAGTATCATAACCATTGCCACAAGTGGCATCAATCACTTTATCCCCTTTCTGGACATCATGTTTCCAAACCCTGGTAAAAATAGTCAATATCAACTATTTGATGCCTGTATACAATTTCCTGAAATAATAAGCAAAATACAAACATAAATGTCTCAATCTAGAGATGGAATTGGACAAAAAAATACCTTAACAGGAGCCTGTAGAAGGTCATTCCAACATAGCATCAAACAAGGTCCATAAAACAAACTCATTTTGTTGACCCACCAAGCAAAGGTAGCATTCAGCTCATAAACTTAAGTACCAAGATGTGTGTGTGTATGTGTTTGTGTGTTTGTGTGTGTGTGTGATTAATTACGAAAGAGTTTGGCAATCATCTGCACCAATGTATAAATTTTAAAGATCACCACCAAATCTAGATTGTGGTATAATTTCCTAGAAAGGAGAAGTTAATCAGAAATGGCGGCATGATCTGGTGCAATTCATTATGTTTAAGGATGAGCAGATCACTTGCAAGATAGGAAGTGAAGTAAGCATGGAATATGTATGGCAAGCATATTATCATTGAGTATGCCATTGAAGTGTCAATAAAAGACATCTTGGGACTTTAAATCAATTGTTGATTGATTGAAAAATAAGAAAATTGTAGAGAGTAATCCAACATGCATGCCTAATGTTCCAATTTGTGCTCATATCAAACAAAGATTTATAAAAACTTTATCCACACATGCACATGCAAGCACACAAAAGTGACAAAACCCCAAAATCTAAAACTCGCATCAGGTGCTTCAATTTCGTTCAAAAAAGAATTCTTACGTAAAGTTCCAATCTATTGTTGTAAGAATTTTCTCTCTGCTATAACTTAATCCGAACTAGCAAGCATTAAAATATTTGTAAAGAATGAAAATAGCTAACCAAATATACAAGTACAACTATATAAAATCAATATTTCAAGGAATCCAATATAATAAGTACTTACAAGTGAGCAAAATCTGTTGTCTTCTTCTTCCCCAAGACATATCTTGTCAGAACATCCTCCATTCCTACATCACAGCATTCACATTACAAATATTCAAAACATACATATATACATACATTCAAAGAAATCAGAAGAACTAGAGGCTCAACTCAAGCAAACTGATTCATCAAAAATCAGAACAGTTCCTTTCATACTAATACAACTACATTTGGATTAAATTAAATTGAATCTAATCTAATCTAATCTAATCACATATATACCTGCAAATAACAAATTAAGTTTACAGAAATTAACCTACAAGTTTAAAGCAATTAAGCTTCAGATTATGAAAAGGTATCAAATTTACAACAAAACCCAGATTTTTATAAGTATAGTTTCACAAAGAAATCCATCAGCATAGAAGCAAATATTGAATTTTAGCATAAAACCCAAATGGCCAACCACTACCAGTACTCTGTTTTGTAATGTAGGACAAAGAAAAAGAAAATAATTTTTATCATATGGGACAGTTCAAAAATTAAAGCTTCCATTTAATTAGACTCCAAAAACTTCATTGCCTATTTGAAATTCTTCTTTACTACCATTAAATTATTTCATGCATAACAAAAACGCACACAAATATATAGGAAGTGAAAGAGGGAAAGGTGTACCAAAAAGAAGAGAATCATGTGGAATAAGATTTTCAGAAGAAGCGAGTCCATTAGGCTCAATGACTTTCACGCAGAAGTGAGTCCATTCGCTAGAGTTACAATGGAATGTGAAGATCAAAGTCTAAGCGATAACATGTTCGAGAAAATAGTGGGAGAAAAACTCCATGAATATATCTTTGTAAACGTGGTTAATGACTACATGCAGACATATCTGCCAAAACCCATAAATTCTCTCAACTGGGTAACCAAAATAAATCAAATGTTGATGGGCTAGAGTGACTGACTGAGAGCCAGAAATCTGTCATACCTGAGCTTTGAAGCGTGAGAGGGAAGCGAAAAAGGGAGAGGGATAAAAACAAAGTAATGTGATTGTGACTTGTATTAATTTACACGGTACTTTATTTCAAAAATATCAAGTACTATTGAAAAAAATATTAATGCGCCAATTTTCCCTTTTACCCCTTTTAGTTACCACCTGATCCTGTGCTATGATCCAGGGCAGATTCGTCCATTAACAATGGCTCTAAACCAAAATAGGCTCCACCACTTTAAACTCTCACTTGGGCCCATCAAAGGGTAGAGAGTTGGGAGTCCAAAATTAGTATTACTGTTGAAAAAATTTTAAAATAAATTTCATGATTTAAAAAAAAAAATTTCTTTCATCATCTAACTTACCCCTTTTTTTAGTGACAAAAGGTTTTTTTTTTTTTTTGGAGAAAATTTAATAATAAAAGGTAGGTTATACATTTTATGTTATAACAATTTTTTTTTTGGTAGAATGTTATAACATTTTGATTAAATGTAAATATTACAATATAAATAAATTAAATAATGACAAAATTTAGTTACAAAATTAGTTATAGCCTAAGTCTACAATTTTACTTAATATCTTTTTATTGAATATGAATTATCTAACAAATAGACTAGAACTCACCAATAGAAAGCTACAATTTACAATCATATTTAAAGGGGATGGAAAAGGAAAAGAAAAAAAAAAAGTTAAAAATGATGTAATTTTTTGTTTTTTAGTATATATATACACTAAGTGTTACCTTTATAGACATCCAAGTGTATATACATACACTTGGATGTTCCTATTTTATTGGATGTCCGCGAAGGCAAATGTATGTCAAATGAAATTGCTTAGGTTCTCTACATGTTGTGGCATATGTGCTAGTCAAAAATACTTGTAGGTGGAATTCTGAATTAGTTTGAAAACTCTATAGCCAAAATTATTTTGAGAGAATTTTACAAATTTCTGTTTGTGTTGCTAACAAGCTCATAAGGCCTCATTCCAAATCTGGGGCTTAGTGAAAAGGTACACATTGGGCTCAAGAGCATGTTAGACAATGATTTTGAAACTCGAACCGTTCAATGAACTGTAAGAAGGAGAGGTTCAAGATTTTTGAGGTTGAACCGAGGTCGAACCGTGATGATGTCATAATTAATTTAATAATTATTTAAAATATAAATAAATATATTAAATTAATAAAAGTAGAAAAATGAACTTAAATAGTCCAAATAAATATAAAGATATATTTTTCAAATGTCTTTTTTGTATCATAACTTTCACAAGGCAAAATAAGAAATACTAAATCTTAAGCAAACCTAAATAATTTTTTTGTTAAAGCTCAATATTTTACTCTTTTAATCTTTTTATGTCAGTTATGTCTAAATTATCTTAAGTCATGCTCAAGCCCATTTGACCACCCACTAAATTGTTTTATTCTAAAGCCTGTTTGAATATTCAACCATTTATGAAAATTTTAAAAATAAAAAATAAACTCAAAAGCTAGAAGAGTGGCCGTACAAAGCATTAAAAAAGTGATTAAACCCAATAAAAAATAATAAAAAAGAGTGGTTGACATGACAGCACGTATTTAGGGAGTGACAGAAAGCAAGTTGTGAATCATCTTCAAATTAGACCATAAGAGTTAAGAGGTGAAAATGGGTAACTAACAATAATTTTCCAACTATATAATTAGTAGGATTGGTTCTGTAACAATATAATTTATTAACATCTCGAGTCTTAAAGACTCGATTTTGGGACTGTAAATCGAGTCTTTGAGGCTCGGTTTTGCCAACTAGAGTACACGTGGATATGGTAGACGCCCTTAAAACTCGAGTCTCTAAGACTTGATTTACTAAAAGTGAAACCGAGTCTCAGAAACTCGATTTTTAAATGTGGTCAGAAACTCCATGTGGGCTGGTCATGTCTGTTTTCCCATCAGGTTTGGTCATGTCCCATCTTGTTTTGTCTAGTCTAGGTCTCTCGCGATGCAGAGAATATTTGACCTCCTCTCTCAACAACTCTCACAGAACCTCTCTCAACAACTCTCATACAACTCTCACAGAACCTTTCTTAACTCTCATACAACTCTCATAAACTCTCATACACATTCAGCAGCAAAACATTGCTCCTCTCTTAACTCTCATACAAGCCCAACATTCATTGTAGTCTCCCCCACTCACTCTCATATAATCTCAGCAGTATATTTGCACATCCTCATGTCAGGTAAGGGTCTCCTCACTCTCTAGTTGGTTGTTTAGTGTATATAACTGCTTTAGAAAGTGTTGCTTGCATTGAATTTGTCATGACATTTCCTGATAAAATATTTGTTTGTATTAAATATTTATATTTGTTTCCTGATAATATATGTATATTAATATTAATATATTTAAATATTTATATATATTTATACAACTATATATTTAAATATTTAAATATTTATATATATATATATTTATATATATATAAATATATATATTTAAATAGCCGGTATATGTTGAGTCTGTTGACTTTTTATTCACCTGCTGTTAAGGTAATTTTATTAATTCAACAATTAAAATACTTCGCAGAACTCCAATCATCAGTTTCATTGTATTACCAAAATAACTGCTTATAGTCTTGTGGCCAATGAGCTTTGGCTGAAATGGCATTTCCTCCTCTTGCAATAATGGGTGAAGGGTGAGGTTGTAGTTTCAAAACCCATGGGGGTGCATGGGTAACTTATCAACTTGGGGGAACAAAAAAAAAAAAAAAACTAACAAACAAAACCCAGCTTGTAGTCTTTTTATGTGCGTGTGAAGAGAAATGATAACCCACAGGCTACAAAGAATGCTTAAAAAGGAATGGTTTCAGCAACAAGCTCACTTGGACAGATATACTGGCAAAATAACATAATTTGTATCGTGCTTCAGTACTTCTGGTACTACATAACTTCCCCCCTCCTTCAGCATCCTACTCCGCCTTCAAATTGACATTAGTATTACTTGACGCAGCCAACAAAGAGTTCCAAGAAAAACCATTATTAATAATTATTATGAGTTCTACTCTTTCTAGGAAATGGTAATTTAGGAGGTTTAGTCCTTCTATGAATATTATTGCAATAGCCTAAGTATTCAATAAATGATAGAAATATAAACATTGAATTCAATAACATTTCAGCCCTTCATTTTAATCTTAAAGGGTGTGTTTGCATTCTTTTTCCTAAGCGTGATTGGTTTGCCTATAATTTATCTTACGTTGTGTCTTTTTCTATTCACTATTTTGACACCAAGTAGCCATCAAATGGGGGTATCGCTACAAAGCCCCTGTTTGGCTAGTCTATCCCTGGCTAGTCCATCAAAGCACCAGTGGTTATTTGGCAGAAATTGGCCTGATTCCTTCAAAGAATCCCTCTTCAGGCTTACATTTGTTGGTTAGCTATGTAGGACAGATTAATTACCAGGGATAGACTAGCAAAATGGGGTGGTTATGTATTAGAAAGGCAAGAGCTTGCTTGCTATGTCTTGTAGGCTGGGGCTTAGTGCTGTGATTTTTCATGTATAGAGGCAAAGAAATGCAATCCTGCTTGGGAATAAAGTCAGCTCAGAGGAGCAGCTCGTTGCTGTCATTAGAAAGAATGTGAAAGCCAGAATTCAATTCAAGGGCCCTTCCCTAATTCTAGAAATCTGCAGATTTGCAATGGATGGTAAACTCCATCACAATTAATGATGTAGGATTTGCTAAACACATATGAAATGACTTCATTTTAATTTGTAATGTATAAGATGATGATTCCCATGTAATATAATGACACTAAACTCTAAGTGGAAGACAATTGTATGTAGCAATTGAAATTTCATGGGATTTCAAAATAGCCTTAATGAATGAACAAAAAAAACAAAAACAAAAAAACTAAACAAACAAAGTGAGGGACTGAAACTTCAACACAATCACATGACATAAAGTTTTATGAAGCAAAGATTTTTATTACCGCAATAGCAACCGGTAACAATGGCCAGATTAGTAGCATAAGTAGCACAAATAATTGCTAGACCATGAACGTTTCGATGCTTTGACACCAACCCAACTCCTCCACCAACAATCCCAGCCCAAATCCAAAAAAAACAGGTCAATTTCTCAAATTGTCAATACCAAATAAATTCCTTTACTTTGAGCCTAAGTCCCTAAACCCAACTGAACCCAGTATAGCAAATTGGTTTAGAAATGTTTCACTTGTTTTCAAGTAAACAGAAATATAAAACTTAAATTCAATACCAAATAAACTCCTTTTAACCTCAGCCTAATTCCCTAAACCCAATGAACCCAGTTTAGCAGTATGATACAAATAATTGGTTTCACTTGTTTTTAGGTAAAAAGCACCAAAAATATTTCATTTACTCTGAGCCTAATACCCTAAACCCATCTGAACCCAGTATCGCAAGTTGGTTTTAAGAAAAATGGGTTTCACTTATATTCAAGTAAACGGAAACATAAAACTTAAATTCAATACCAAATACACTCCCTTTACTATGAGCCTCACTCCCCAAACCCAACTGAACTATAGCAAATTGGTTTAGAAATAATGGGTTTCACTTATTTTCAAGTAAACAGAAACATAAAACTTTAAATTCAATACCCTTTACTTTGAACCTCACTCCCCAAACCCAACTGAACCCAGTATAGCAAATTAAATCCTCAGCAAATATAAACAAACCAAGAAACATAATCCGGTTCCACAACAAATTTAAACAAACCCAGAAACCCATAGACATAATCCGATCTCAAAAAAAAACAAAGCTTCGATCTTTTTTAACAGTTCTATTAGAAAACAGAAACCAAAATAGAAAAAAACGAATTGAAACCAAAGTGCATTTAGATTTTTCCCACTGTTTCTTGGCAACCAAACGGTGAAAGTGAAACACACTTTGAAGCAACTCACCTTTTATTTTAGTTTTCAGAAACCGCGTAGATTGAGGAACTCAAAGTACTGTGAGTGAGAGTGGAGACTTTATCAAACCTCTGTACACCGAGCTGTGCTTTATCAAATCTTTCGTGCTACGTGATGAATGTGAAATAGACTGAGTGAGAGAAGAGGGTGATCGGCGAAGGTGATGAATGTTTGACGGAGTGGTAGAAGAGGGTGAGTGAGAGAGGCGCTGAAGTGTGAGAGTGAGAGGGTGAGACTGGTCTGGTCTGTGTGAGAGAGAGGGTGAGAGAGTGGATACTTTAGAGTGAGGCGTTAATTTTAAAAAAAACCCCTATTTGAAACTGAGTCTCTAAGACTCGATTTCCACGTGGTTCAACCATGTCACAGCTAGGTCAGATTTCCACGTGGACGCCAGATGGAAATCGAGTCTTAGAGACTCGATTTCCAGGTAAACCTCCTGCCAGGTCAGATTTGCAAAACATGAAAACTGAGTCTTAAAGACTCGATTTATAGGTCCAAAATCGAGTCTTTAAGACTCGAGATGTTACTTAGAAATATACTTTGCGAACCAGACCTACTAACTAAATGGTTGGGAAATTATGGTTAATTACCCATTTCGTCCGAGTTAAGACTCTAGAGTGCAAAGGAAAAAACTTAGAGAGAAAGAGAAAATGCAAAAGCAACAGTTGGCAAAAATGCAGAGAGAGAAGGGGCGAGCGAGACTGAGAAGAAGAATAAGAAGAAATGTTGGTGCGATCTCAAGGTCTGAGGTTGAAGCTTCAACAATGGCTGAGCCTGTAAGTACCCGATTAACCTTGTGCTAGACATCTTGAAAAGATGGTCAAGAGCTAGAATCATTTGGTTAGAAATAGAGAATTCCCAATAGGGGAATTGGTCTGGCAAGCAATCCCACATGTCCAGGGAGTTGCTGGCACTACAAAACATAAATTCTTGCCAATATAGGTGGGACTCTAATTCTATAGGCTCATTGATGGAGAAGTTGTTGCATGACCCCAATAGCTTTCTTTAATTTGCTTATCTAGTCTTTCTTGTTAGATTTATTATTATTATTTTTTTTTTTTTTTGATCGCAGGTTAGATTATTAGTTTTTAATGAATTATGGCCTTTAGTCTAATTTGTTTTAGGTTCGAGGTTTCATGCAAAAATGTTAGCTAATTTCACTGTGAGATTATTGATGACTTTGTTCCTCAACTGAATATTAAGTTTTGTCCAAACTTGTAAATTTTTTCTTATACTCACTCGACTGATCATAAGTGCATTTGACCAAAATTTGTAAATGTGTACAGTGAAGTTGAGTTAACAACAAACTTTTGTCTTCATCCTCAATTACACCGAAAGAACGACTACAAATAAAAGTTCTTAAACAAATACTTGCAACAAAACTTTTCATTACAAGGAAATTTCCATCTTGGAATTTAGTCCTCACAAAAGTCCACACATGATAGTCCAAGTTTAATTATCATGTTCTGCTTTGCATCAATAATTAAGATAAGAAGAAGAAGTTTCGTAATTGGACCACCTACTAGTCCACTTGTTGAATAATTGTCATGTTCACAGCTTTGCTTAAATAATAATATATTTCTACCTAATACTCCACTCCTACAATTATATCAACATTTTATACTCTCCACAATTTCTCTTCTATTCTCTGTTTTCCGCTTTAGCTGACTGTCTCTCTCTCTCTTCATCTCATCGACCTTGACAACGTGATCCATCAGCATCCTCAAGGTCCTCTCTCTTCTCTTATTCAATACTCTCTGTGGATTCTCTGATTTTTTTTTTATTAAATTTATATTTGGTTTGCGTTCGATTTCTGTTTAAGTGATGGGAAAACAGTGGAAAGGGGGAGAAAAGTAAATTTTATTTCTGGGTTTTTTGTGTTTTCCTGTTTTATATCTGAATTTTTCCTCTTGTAGTAGTTGTGAGATTGTCAAAAAAAAAAAAAAATGTTTCGCTAAAATAAAATAGTGTTTGTATAGCAGTAGCTTCTTTCTTGATTTCAGTGCAGTAATCATAATTTTAGGACGCAGGTTTTGTTTTTTGTTTTTTTATTTTTTATTTTTAAGATTCACTAAAATTCCAAACTTATAAAAATTATAATTGATAAAGAGGCATAGTTGGTAGTTTGAATTGGTTAAAACATTGTATAATTGATGTCAAAAAGTGACTTTCTATGAATGTTATTTTCTCTTGGATCTCATTTTTAGTGGTTTTTCCTAGAAAATGTTAGGAAAAAAGAGATGGTTACTTACATACCTACTTTGTTTTACCGAAAAAATAAAAAAAAATTTGGGTCTTTGTTATTTCCTTAATTTTTTTTAATAAATAAATTTGATAACATCCAATCTTACTTTTGAGTTTTGAGTTTTTAAAAATAAAAAAAATTTGTTGACTTGACCCATAATAGTTATATATATATATATATATTTATATATATATAATCATTACAGTTAAATTGTTTATTCATAGTAATGGACCAATGAATAAACATTTTACTTACTCAAGAATTTTAAACAAGTGAGAGTCTTTTAGTGGAATGGTGGACAAATGACGTGGTCCACCAGAGGGCTGTATAATTTCTCCTAAAATTTGTTAGTCTAGTTTCTTTTTTTTCCCCCATAAAAAAAGTATGTTTGTATTAAGAGATAATGTCATCCATTCATGGTAAATCTCTAGTGACTATTATTACTTATTTGACCGCTATAATGTAACAAACAACACAATAAAAATGAGTCCATACTTATTCTCCTCTTATACCAAATATTAAATTACAAACGTTTTTAAAAATCTGACTTTTTAAGGGAACAACATTTAATGCTATGTATTTTTTGTTTTTACAGAGAATAATGCATTGTCTTTAATTAAAAAGGTAAAATAAAGGGAAAGTTGAGAAATTTATTTATTGACTTTGAATAGAGGACAACCTTATGGGACTACTAGAGGGCCAAGAATTTGGAACAGATGAAGTATTCTTTTTGGGAAAACTAAAAGGATGCGTCATTTTAGCTGTGATTGGTCAATGGTGTGAGGATACAATGAGTGCATGCAGCATGCATTGACATGGGGAAGGGTTTATCCTATATATAAAGATCAAGAGGTTTGACACTTAAGAAAAAATTTATTAAAAGCACAAAGTTTATTTTGTAGTGATAAATACAATTATATAGTTTTAAGTTTGCAAGGTCGATTCTTGGATGTAAAGGGCACTTGCATGCCTACTTTGTTTAAAAAAGAAAAAAAGAGTTGTTGACTTGACTGAAAACAGAGGATGTATTCCTCCACATCAAATTGTTCTCTTCTTCTCATTTTTTTTCCCCTTTTAATTTCTCTTTTAAACTTAATTGAATGTACTTTTTTCTTAATCTTTATTGTAGCTCAAGATTTGCCAATATATTTCTAATGGCGGCCATTAGCACTCAAACTACCTCATCTTCATCATTAGTTTCTTCTTCAACACCACAATGGAAGTACGATGTCTTTCTCAGCTTTAGAGGTGAGGACACACGCAATAGATTTACTGACCATCTATATGTCGCCTTAAAAGAAAAGGGAATTTTCACCTTTAGAGACGAGGAAAAACTTGAGACAGGAAAATCTATTTCATCAGAGCTTTTGAAAGCAATAGAAAAGTCAAGGTTTGCAATTGTCATTCTTTCAAGAAACTATGCATCTTCTACATGGTGTTTGGATGAACTTGTAAAGATCATTGGGTGCATGCAAGAGATGAAAATGATGGTTATACCAATTTTTTATGATGTGGATCCATCTACTATACGAAAACAAATGGGTACTTTTGCTGAAGCCTTTGCTAAACACGAAGAACATTTCAAGGATTGCATAGAGAATGTGCAAGCATGGAGAACTGCTTTGAGAGAAGTAGCCAATGTCAAAGGATGGCATGTACAAGATAGGTAATTCAATTTGTCATTTCTTTCAAATATTCACATAACACCCACCTCATATATAGCATTGTTTTGAACCTTATGTAGACCTAAATACATGTCTGTAGTTCTTTCAAGTTTTGTCTTGAGCTAATCAATTTTCAATAAGCATAATAGAAAATTGGATTTTCTACCTTTTATTAATGTATTTATTGTGGTTTATACTAACTACATATTTTTGTTTCTTCATTGCAGGCCTGAGTCACAAATTATCCAGAACATTGTGGGAGACTTGTGGCATAAATTAAGTTATGCATTCTCAGAATATACCGAAAACCTAGTAGGAATAATTTCTCGAGCGGAGAAATTGGAGTCATGTTTGGATTTAGGGTCAAACAATGTTCGCAT
>JARYZH020002625.1:0-14644 GCA_030021035.2 Notholithocarpus densiflorus
TTTTTTTTTTTTTTTTTTTTTTTGGAGAGAGTTTCAACCTAGCTATGACATCGTCCGATCTGAGATTGAACTTCAAATCTCTTATACAATCATTAGAGACTTTACCAATTAAGCTAATTGAAACCATTACATGACTTATTTATTTAAACACAATATGATGAATATTTTATTGATTTATGTGTTTTCTAACATGAAAATATTGTTTTGTATGCACGTACGAGTGATAGTCCTTCCAGAAGTAAAATTCTAACTCTGCCACTATAGGAAGTATGTGCGGACTGCAGCGTGTGGTGGATTTAGAGAGCTGATCTTTCACACATATAAAAGTGAAATATAAGTAGAATCTCATGTAAGCATGATGTGAGCTCCATTGCATACCAAAAATAAAAAACAACAGGAGAGGGTTGAGAATTATGTCAATCTTACTTCAAATAAACATACTGAATTCTTAAAACATATTCATCTTACATTGTTCGTCCCAATGGTCATAATCTATTACCTCGAGCAATTGGATGTCCAATATTCCCTCAAAGAATAAATAAACCACCCGGTAGACTAAACAAATAGAGAAGAAGAAGGGTGGCTAATGAATCTTTCAAAACCTTTACAAGCCGAGAAGGAATCAGCTTTCATTAAAATGATTGCCACCAATTTGGGAAATGTTAATGAATGACCTAAGGATATTGGTTTAGAAACTATTTTTAGAAACATATAATGGGAAAATGATAAAGTAATTAAATTTTCTGTCAGCTTTTTATATTTCTCATGAAAATGGTATTAAAACTTTTATAATATAGTTTATTAACACTTGCTTTAAGCACACTCTTTAACGTTACTCTTTAACTTTTATGTACAGTTTTTTAAAACTTTACTTTTTTGTTCTTCTTTTTTCATGGTACAGGTATATTTTAACACACTTTAATTTCAACAAAAAGATTTCAGCAAAAAGCTAAATAAGTTATTCCTAAACTGAAAAAAAAGGGTAAACGTAATAAGATAAGTTGTTTATGTGAAAAATATGGGGTTTGATATATGCTATGTCAGTGTTCAATGTAATCAACAGTCAATGTATTTCAACCAATTATTACTTCAAGAGAAGGAAGTTCAAGGACCAGGTTCAAAAGAAAGTATGAAATAAGTTATATTGTTAGTTCAGGAAATGGATTATCGAAAAGATTGTAGTGAAGTGGTTGTTAGGGTACTTTTTTTTACACCTAATTTTATTTGAGTACCACCTATTTATTTTCAAATACCACTAATAAGTTATTGGGTTTTCCCAAATATTTTTTGCTCTACTATTATGTTAATAACAAATGTTTCATATCTCATTGCTTAAATTGGGTTATGATATAAATTATCACAAAATGCCCAAAAACTCATATTTTATCCAATTTTATTATCATTATTTACCTAAGCCCAAAACCGACCCTATGAACCCAATACATACATCCTATTCTATTTAAAACCCAAGAATACTTATTCTTGGCAACATTTGAAAAGCCCATAATTCAAATCCATGGCAAAACAATTTTATCAATGGAATTCAAATCCATAATCAAAACCCATGATTTAAACCCATGTCAATTTATTTATCTAAAACCCAATTCACATTAACAATATCAAAGCCCAATTCTCATTGGCAATATCAAAGCCCAGTTCTCGCTGGCAATATTTAAATCTCAATTCTCATTAGCAACATCAAAACTCAATTCTCATTGACAATATCAAAGCCCAGTTCTCGCTAGCAATATTTAAAGTCCAATTCTCATTGGCAATATCAAAACCCAATTCTCATTGGCAAAATCAAAAATCCAACTTACGTTGGCACTATTAAAAGCCAAAGCTAACTACTTGGCACTATTTTATCGAAAGCCCAAGGTTATCAATACTTGGCAAAATACTATATTATAATTATTTCACTTAAAAGTCCAATAATGAACAATACTTTAGATTCTTAAACTCATTACTATAATATTACAAGCTCATGAAATTTATGAATTATCTACTCTCAAAACCCATGGTGATCATCTTATAAAAGCCATGGAAAGTTATTATTATTAGACCCATGACATTTATTTATTTCATATTATAAACTCATGTTCGCTATCTATCTTACACCACAACATTCATAATATTTATTACCAAAACTCATGGTAATTATTCATCCTACATGTCCATTATGATTATCTATAGAGAAACTCATGAGAACATCACATTATTCCATTATAGTGGTTGTTACTATATTTATTTAAAACCCTTGGTAAATATTATTCTCAAGAAAAAATATTGGAGGTCATTATCATTTACAAAGTAATCCATAGTAAAAATTATGAGAAACTATACAAGTTGTTATTTAAAGCCCATGAAAATTGTGAGGTCAAAGAGTTTGGCCACCCCGGCCCACTTTATACTAAGCCCAAGGCCCAAGCTGAGGAAGAAGGAATTCCCGAGGACGAACAAAGAAGGTCCGAATTGCCAAGAAGCATTGCCGAGGACAATCCTGTCCTCGGCGAACCGAAATCATAGAAGGGAAGAGCAGCACGCCATCAAGGGCAGCCTCGTAGAGCATCTCAAGAAACAGGACAAGTACAGTGGGTCAGTCATAGGAGCTTGGCGGAGGAGCAATTCAAGGAGAAACTGTCACCTCCACATTAAATGCCCACAACTAACGTTCTGGCCGCATTAATGGGGAAATGACCCCTGAACAGTGCTGCTTTGGTTGCTGCAACTCACAAAAGGTTGAGGACGGCGGCTGATGGGACAAGCACTCAAGTAGTGACCTGCACGATCGACAAATGGAGGGCCAAGATCAACTAAAAGGGAGTATATAATGTAAGAAGTCCTCCAGAAAAGGGATCGAAAGTTGGGAGCAGAAAACACTGTAGCTACTGGTATCATCCTGGTAACCTTTGTAATCAAGCACTGAAGAAGCAATAAGAACAAATAGCTCCTCGGACTAGTGCCCAGAATAGAATTTCATACGTAAAGCCCATTTCCTTATTATTTAGTGCACCCATAACCATGTTTATTCGTTATTATCCTCACTAATGCCTGGTTCTTAAACTCATTATCTACAAATTTATTGTATTGGGCTAGTTAAGCCTGAGTCTACTCTTCCAATAGAAGAAGTGTTCAAACCCAGTCCGTACAAAAATTAATACCCAAAATCTATCATAAATATTTATTAAAGTTCATGGATTCATTTTATTTCTACTAACAACTAAAGCCCATGAGTAGTAAAAAACCTATGGCAAAGCATGTCTTTAATGCCCATTTTGTAAGCCCAAGAATCTCGCGGAGAAGGGAGAAAGCCCAAGCAAAGAAAGGGCCATGTGGCCCAACTAAAAGTGCTGAAATGAAGCAAAGTTCCAGCCCAAAAAGGTCTCAGTAAGAGGCTTGAAAGTGGGCAACCAACCCTTGTTCATCCCTAACCAAAGAAACAACTAGAGACCCCTACAAGAGAACCAAGCCTTTGAGGATGAACTAGGGGCTGTCCCATCAGTTTTATGCCACCCTCTACCTGACGTGAACAGTGCCTAAGGGCTGTCATATCAGCTGAAGTCAAAAGGATGATGGGATTCCATCATCTTCCTCAAGACTGCACCTCCAGCGGAAGGGGAGCTGAAACCAAATTGTCCAAACCTCAACAAATTGATGCTATAAATGTTAAAAACGTTCAAGACATGATTCATGTGCCAAGCCCATGAATCATAAAGGGAAAAGATTAGGAATATGTGGTTTGGAGGGCAAAAAGGGATCTCCAGCGGAACCCCCTAAAGTGAACTTAGAGCTTGACACCTGGCTTGGGGTGTTGAATCTTACTTCTTAGGAGTCCAAATCTCAGTTGCAGCATTATGATTCGCTCTTAATACATGCCTCAATCACATTGATTAAGCTCAGCTCCAGAAAACATGGCATTTAATGCAAAGCACTCTAAAATCCTATCATTATCCAAAGAAGCAAGACAGCCCCAAAAGCAAATCTCCCATTTTAGGCCAAATCTAGGTTATTAATGCAACTGTCTAGCTCCCCTGAATTAGGCCTACATTTTTTTTTTGGATTCTTGTTAATTAATACTTCTCTAAAACTCCATTATAAATGCAAAAGCATCTCAGCCCACAAAGGAGACAGCTACTCCCTCTGAAACCCCTGGTCTATTTGCCATTTTGCTAGTAGTTTAGCTCTCCTCAAGCTCACTACTCATCCCCTTCGGCTCACATTCATCTAACCTCAGACATTCTTTCCTCTCTTTTACACAATCACAGCTCATAAATGCCTCCCACTACTCACAAACAGACCACTACTCATAAAAAGCCTTAAACTCAGAGTTAATCTCATCCCACTCACTCAAAACAGCCCATATTGTCTCATTCATGCCTTATGAACATACACTCACCAAAATCTTAGTCAAATACTTGCTGCACTGAGCTGGGATCCCTCTCTCCCTTCATTCTATCCTATTTTTCCTTTTTTATTTGTAACAATGAAACCTTTAATCCTTGTTTAGTGTTATTACGATGAAGGCCATAATGTTTTGGAAACTATCTCTTCCCATGGAACCTTTAATTTTTACTTTTTTATCTTACGGTTGAGGGATATAATGTATATGTAATAATTGAACTTTTCTCTCACATTGATGTAATGATGGCTGAAAGTACAATGAACTCCCTTGATCGAGACATGCAAAGACCCCCAGGAGTTAACACATTCCTAAACTTATTTAATTATTGACCATTGGACTATTTAAATCTGTTTTTTCTAGACTAACTGTAATTTTACCCTTACCGCTAGAGGACTGATTTGAACTATGATGTTGTAAAAAGACTAATAATATAACAAACTAACAACAGTAACGTGTTTATTGTGTTTTGTTGTTGTCTTCTTGTCAAGGTGCAACCTCTATCTCTTGCTTAGGCCGGCTTACACGACACCGAAAGCCTTTGGGCTTTATTTCAAGAGCCCATCGTCGAGTTTCAGCTTGGCTACCCCATATTCTATTTGAGAACATAAAAAATTTTCCCTCAACAGTGGTTCAAGATATAGGTTCTATACAAGTTGTTATGATTTGGTTCAAGATATACAGTTTCTATACTTCTAATACAAAGTTACAAATTGTTATTATTTTTTCATTCTACGTGTTCATTTGTTTGGCATCGGCAATTGTGGTATGACTGTTGGTTGTAAATTGTAATGTTGAGTGAGACGGTGTTATGGTAAATAATTAATGTCATTGTAAGTGTTTGTAAATATGGCAAATAAAGTGTGTGTTTGGCAAAAATAATTTTTGCCCACTTATTTTACAATTTAGTTTATTTTTGCTACTATTTATGGGCTCTAATGCACTTTTTTGTACTATTCATGGATCCTACTGTACTATTCAGCTAACTTTTACTTTTATTTACAGTATTTTCAGCAAAAAGTTTTCAGTTTCAGTAAAATAAGCGGATCCCAAACAGACTCAAAGTGTGCGTTTGGATTTGGATGAAAATTATAAATTATTTTACTATTCAGCTTATTTTTTATACTATTCATGGGTTCCACTGTACTATTTCAACTAATTTTTACTTTTATCTACAGTACTTTCAACAATTATATGACATACAGTTAAACTTCTTGTCATTTTAGGAAAGAGAGGATTTGAACTCTAAACAATTATATATGTTGAAAACATCAAAAGATGTCAGTTGAATTATAAAGTTCTTGGCAAGTTTTGGGCCAAAATTGGAAACTAATATTGTTTTCCAAACATCCAATAGCAAATGAGGAGATTTGGGGAACTGACCCATCAATATTAACAAGAGCCCAAATGAGGATAGAGTTGACGGTTTAGAGTATTCAATGCATACAAAAAGAAGCCCAATGGACTAAATTATGCACAAGGCCATTAAGGGTCCTAGGGTAAAAGAAGAAAAAAAAAATACACTAAAATTATAGAGAAAATATCTAATGTCTTCAAGAACAAAACAATATAGAAACAAATCATGGAAATTTTTTGTTTAGAAAAAAATTTATGGCAAGTTGAATATGACATAGCAGATTGATTATAATATAATATATATAACCCACGTATCAGGTTGAATGTTGAAGTTGAACAAATTGCTCGAAATTAAGGAACAATAAATATGCGTAAAATATAAAACTAGTTGCTCAAAATATATTGTTGTAATAGACCTAAAAGATGCAATGTCACAAATAGTGAAAATGACTAACACCATCGAACTGGAATCTTTTGTTGCATCGGTCGCAATCATTTTTATTGGATATTATTCGGTCATCTCATTTGAGAATAATCTTCTATCTGTTCTCAAAAAAAAAAAAAAAAAAAAAAATTTGTCTTGACCTTTGTATTGTTCTTATCATTGAAATTAGCGACCAAAAAACAAAAAAAAGAAAAATCAGTCACGCAAAAAATAATATGTCAATATATAGGATATGAACAATTTTTTTTTTTTGTTGGGCTCCATTAATGAAAAGTGTGGACAAATTTCATCCAAACCGTTTAAATTCTATTTCAACTCAGCACATGGTAATATTTATATATATATATATATATAAATTGCATCACAAAGATCTTTTTTTTATTTATTATACACAATCACTTTAACAACACTTACATTCATAATTAGCATCGTAAAAAAAAATCACAAAAAACCACCTCCATTCATAAATGCATTTTGCACTCCTGATTTACAACATGCTACAATATTATGTTAAAACTTTTTTTTTTTTTCCTTCTCTCTCTTTCCTCTCACATTTTCCCTCCTTTATATTTGCTATTGTTGGAGCGGATAGAAAATATATTATTAATGTGATAAAATGCAAAATAAAGAATGAGGATGTAGGTATGTTGTTAAAGTGATCCTGTAAAATAAAAATAAAAAATTTATTATTAAATATTTTGCATTTTTATTTGTCTTGTATGATACAATGTAAATGCTCTAATGTATAATTTTTGGGTAATTAAAAAAAATAAAGACCCGAACCCGAACATGCATGTGAACCGGGTGCGAGGTCCAGATCCAGATCCAGTTGAAAAAGGTCGAGCGTGCGGCCCAAGCTGATCGTATATATAAAATTATCAATCATCCTCATCCTTTCACAAAAGCCCTAACCAGCACAGCACAAGCACAAGCACAAGCAAACCCAAAAGCTAAGACAGAGAAAAGCAAAAATGTCAGGAATCGGACCAATCTCACAGGACTGGGAGCCAGTTGTGATCCGCAAGAAAGCCCCCAACGCCGCCGCCAAGAAGGACGAGAAAGCCGTCAACGCCGCTCGCCGCTCCGGCGCCGAGATCGAAACCCTTAAAAAAGGTCCGCCTTTTTCCCTTTTTACAAAAAATATCGATTTTTATCATAAACAAATGGGTTCGAATAAATCAACAGAGGTGGATCTGTTTAATGATAATTCATAGATTATATCTGTGTGGAATGAGTTCCTCATAAGTTAGATTATCTTTTTGTTTAATTCTACGTTGTCTTGTTTTTTTTGTTTTTTTTTATTTTTAGGTTTAGGTTGTTTGATTATGTGTAGAATAATTATGGCTGTGATTTATCAATTGGTGCTTTTAAGTTGTTGATGATAGGTTTAAGATTTTAGATTGTAAGAGTTAATTTATGAGTTTATATATTGGTGCAGCTACTGCTGGGACAAATAAAGCTGCTTCAAGCAGCACTACTCTAAATACAAGGAAGCTCGATGAGGAAACAGAGAACCTTGCTCGTAAGTATATTTCTATTTCAGATTTTTCATTTGATGGGTGTGATGGAATTATATACATTAAGTCTTAATTCTTCTAAGTGTGATTTTTGAAGAATCTTTCATTCTTTAATCTTTATTTCATAATGCTTTTGTTTCCAAATGCACTGAAATTTTTGGTTTTGTTCATGGTATATGAGTTTATGAACTGGTTTAATCACATAAATATGGGGCAATTGTGCCAATGACCTCTAGACTTACTTTTTTTCATAAATGTGGTGCATATGTAACTGATCGATTATAATATTTGGAATATATATAGGGCGATTGTTGATTTGGTAGCGTTTGAGCTTTGTTTTATTATACATGAAACCTTCAAGTACCCATGCTAAATGGTTTCAGGTTGTGTCCAGCTTCTTGTTCTTTCCATTAGAATATGTATGATACTCTTTTATGTATGGGGTTGTTTTTGCGGAAACTTTATTTTGTCTTTTGTTTGTTGTATCCATGTTCTTTAAATTGTTCAATGGATTGAATAATTGTATTATAGAAGAACTAAGGAAATCACATGGACTCTATGGAGTTGGATATGAACAAGTGGCCAAAAGTAAAGCTGAACCTATCATGTCCTTTGGATCAATACCATGTGACATTTTTTATTATAAATGCCATCGTCATCAGTTGTACAACCAAAATGTCAATTACAATTTAATTTTTCCTGTCTTCTATTATTCATCATTTTTACTCTCGAGGTTCTCATCATCTTTTTTATGCTGTTTGTTCTTAAACTTTCACCCATCATCTGAAATATTGTTCTTCATCTATCCCTAGCTGGGATGTAGCAGTTCAGCATGTCTTGAAAATTACAACCACTTAACTTTAGTAAGACTTTCAAGGTGATGGTGATTTGCTCTTCATGGTTGACACAGAAGTAAATATTCATGGTTCTTTATCACTTGTCTTTTCCTGAATAAAGTGCAGATTATTTTTTTGGGATAAGTTTGAATAAAATGCTGATACACTTTCAAATACATCATTACCTGGTGTTGCACCAAATCTCTCTCTCTCTTGTGACTGAATCACAATATGAGTTCCTATGCTTGATTCTTGTAATATGTAAATTTTGTTGAATCATTTTTAACCTTGGAGGAGTTAATATGATTTTCTGTAGATAGACGATAGTCTATGCTAGGTTTACTGCCTTTGTGGTGTCTTTGGGAGTATAATGATTGGGCCTTAGGGGCATAGTCTAAAATGGTTTTCAGATAAAATAGTTGTAAAGAGGTAGGAAGTTATATGAGAGCGGATCAAGTTGCTCAAAAGGGTGGTGGTCTGCATGTCTAAGGGGAATTTTGAATTCCTAAACTTGATGGGTAATTGTTATGGTGCATATATGGATTTGATGACATGATAGTGTCTGTGCATCAGCTGGTGCTCAAGATGGAAGAACATAGTTTGTGGATGCAAGGGGTGCTAGATGATAGGAGTGTAGATTGAGAATGTAATGGTGCAAGATCCCAGCTTGAGATGAAGAAATGCAATGATAGTAGTTGAAAGGTCTTCTAGCATGTTAGGGTGGAATTACACACTGCACTATTGTTTAATTACATTCTGCACTAGCGATTCTATTAAATTTGTTTCCATTGAGATGTTGATCCTTCGGATGCAGTTGGCCTATAAGTTGAATTAGACCGACACTTTGCTTCCTGTGCTTTCTTTTCAGATATTTGCTTATTTATGGCATAATTTCCTCCTGATATATGAGCTAGCAATTTTATAACCTAAAGAAAGGGAGTATGATGCAGTGGTCTGAGGAGGACATGATGTGTTTTTGTGCTTGACTAATCTGTTTTACTTCTTACGACTGTAACTCCTAGGACAACTCTCCACTCTCTTCTCTAGTAAAAACACCGGGTTGTGTTCAAACTCTTTCTTCATTTATTTTGTCCAGAGTTCAATTATTGGTTTGGGAGTACTGTTGCCTTCGCTTAGTAGTGTTTGCCCATGTATATTCTAATATAATTTTATTCTCATCTGAATTTTGAGTGCAGATGAACGTGTACCAACTGAGCTAAAGAAAGCTATTATGCAAGCACGAATGGACAAGAAGCTTACCCAGGCTCAGCTTGCTCAAGTAACTCTCTCCCTCCCTCTCTCATTCTCTCTCTCTCTCCACCATATTGACCTGCTTAATGACAAAGCATTATTTGTCTGTAGATGATCAATGAGAAGCCTCAAATCATCCAGGAGTATGAATCTGGTAAGGCTATTCCCAACCAACAGATCATCACCAAGCTGGAGAGGGCCCTTGGAGCGAAACTGCGTGGAAAGAAATAAAAAGAAGCCTTGTAAACAAAAGAAGGAATCTTGGTGCTCGTTTATGTTGAATGATGTTGCGCCTTAATGTGTAGCTAGCTAAAATCGTCCGTAGTCAAATAGTGGTTGTGTCCACGAACTAATCGTGTCTCTATGTAAGATGACTCTTTGGAACGATGACCTGTGACGGGTTCAGCTCGCTGTTTGAAAATAATAAAGATTTGTGTGTTCCCTGTCTACAATACATACTTGGCCTTGTGCTCTCAAGGCTCAACAAATGCTTAAGAAAATGCATGGTTTTATAAAAAATTTTACAATACCCAATTTCTCTACTTTTGCAAATGGACTTCCATGATTAATTTCCTTTGTATGCTCATCATTGGTCATTGATTAATTTCTATTAAGACAAATTTTAGCGATAAAATTGGTTGTAGCTTAAGGTTACAATTTTACTCAAAATCATTAACATTACTATATATTTCAAATTTCGAAATCTAACAGTTGGATTACATGTTCTTTATGTTCTTAATATACGTCAAATTTTGTGCTAATTGAATATTATTTACTATATAATTTATAAGACTATGTTTTATGCATAATTTTAAACTATAAAAACTTACAATTTAAACAATTTATTGATTACATAGTTATTGATCTTTAATTTTCTAAAAATTTTACAAGTATGAAGAATATTAGAAGAAGATGTAATCCAATGATGGATTTGCCAAAATTTACTTCCAATAAAAAAATATTGAGTAAGATTGTAATCTAAGGTTATAACCAATTTTATAGCTAAACTTTCTCTATGTAAAAATTTATCCTTAATTTCTATTTAGCCAATAGCATTTCCTATTTACTTTTTTACATATACTTTGATTTCTTAAGTCACCATGATGTTCGCAAAATAGCATCTTTTAGGTCCAAAAGAGTGTAAAAGAGATTATACTTGCGAACTGTATAAAAGAGAGACCCCTTGTTTCAACAAAAAAAATATTTTTTCTGCATTTTTTGGTGTTTAGTGGTTAGTACACCCAATTTTTGTTAATTTATTTTAAATATGGTCAACAGAAAACAAACCGAATAGAGTACTTTAGTTTGCTGTTTGCACTTTTTCTTTTAATTTTTAAAATAAATAAAATACGATTTGAGCTTATTACGTTCATTTTATGATAATTATTCTTTACAAGATAAAAATAGATAATTATTCTTTATAAGGTAAAAATGTATAAGGTAAAAACGTTTTAGTTTAGATAACTAGAATCTAGAACCCATAGCAGATGTTTTTAATTTGCTAATTGACTTTATTCTATAATCACTTCTAGAGATTTGTGTTGCAGACACATTTTACTCTAGGATTTATTTTTTCATGATAAATATATGGCTTGAGATAAACAATTTGTAGTTTTGGTCCTTTTGGAACAACATAATTTTTTTTTAAATTTTATTATTATTTTGGCATTAAGTAAGATATGGTTTTGAATGAATGACATGTAAGATGACCCTCAATACATAAGATATCAAATTCAAATTTTAAGTTAATATTCTTTAAACTAATGGAACATGGCCAATTATTTTCATATTGTTTTCAAATCAATCACTGGTGACTCAACTTAAAACTTCAAATTTCCAATGCACTTTGTGTTAATCATCCCAATCACAACTCTTACGCTTCTCTTTAAAGTTTGGATTACCAAAGGCGTTGAATATCATTTATACCATCCTTAAAATACACCACACCAACCATATGTCTAAGCAAATTGTGATTCAAGTCATTTCCTTAAGTTACAGTTTGCCAACAAAGTTTTGACACTTAGTGTGCTTTTGGATACCGCTTATTTTGCTGAAAACTGAAAACAATAAAAAAATAATTTCTGAGTTACTGTTCACACAAAAATACTGTAGATAAGCCTTGATGCACTGTTCATGTCCCATGAACAGTGCAAGAGGCACTGGTCAAAAAAAAAAAAAACGACGGCAGATGCAGACGCATGAGCCAAAAACACAATCCAAACGAAGCTTTAGGTTGCGTTTGTTTCGGTTGAAAATATTTTTTGAAAAATTTCCCCATTTTCAAGTATTTGGAACGGTTGTCAAACTAAAATAATTTCCCTAACAATAAAATAGCCCCTCATAAGGCATAAAATGATTTATGCCCATTAAGAGTTGTAAAACAATTTACGCCTCATACAGAGCCTCAATCATCAACAACTTGAGCTACATAGAATAGAATCAAGTGGAGCCACTGTGGGATGATTTGCTGTTGAGGTTTTTAAGATTGATAATTGTGTTGTGATATTATCACTTGATGATTTGGTTTCATTTTTTATGTTATTTGATGATTCGGGTTTTTAATGAAGTTGGATGGTGCTATATTGGTTTTGTAGCTATTTGATGATTTGGGTTTGTTGTGATTTTTGATGTTATATCATGATTTGGCCCATTTGGATTTCAGTGAAGTTGAGAATGATAGCGATGCCTTATCATCTTGACTGTTCAGTGTGATATTTGCTACTCAACATAATTTGTTGATTGAACTTTTTTAATGGTTGATAAGTTGTGGTACACACATGTAGTTTTCATTTCACTATCTCGGAACTTGAAAGCCTGTTCGTTTGTAAAAAAAAAAAATACTAAATTTTATGGTTGTATAAGGAATGGTACAACAGTATGTAGCAAGCAGTACAAGCGATTTTATATGAGGTTCATTCTTTAATTGAAAATTATAGGTAAATTTTGATGGAGGATGGTGGTTCCAATTTGCAGGGGCAGCTCAGCTCGACCGTTAGACCATTTAGGTAATAGTCTAAGATCCCCAACTCTTCTCATTGTTGCCAAGGCGTTAGCATTGATTCCCTTCCTGTTTTTCATAGATTAGTCTTTTCTCATTCTTAAAAGCCAGAAACGAGCTGGTTTATAAAATTCTACCATTGGAGATCTTTTAAATTCAAGCTTAGAAGTTTGACTTCAACAACTACACCCTCAAATCCTCATGACTGGTCTTTTATTTTATATAGGAAATCCGTAAGATCTTTACCAAAGATTAGAGACATTTGGTACCTAAATAATGCTTACTAATGTTATGAAAATTTTACCCACTGAAGTATGCATATATCGAACCATTTCAGTTGTACGTTGAAACAATGTTGAAGTCTTCAGGTATCCTACAAATATGGTTCCTCAACGCCAAGAAGCCCCAAATTCATATATACTCAAGCCTCAATTTGCTTCCTCTTCAGTTCGTTTAGGAAATAAAAAACAGGATAATCAAATGCGAAAAAATTGCAAGCTTTCGTTTTACAGGACAGAAAAATATATAACATTTATAAAAATAAAAATGACATTAAAATTTTCATATGCGAAAGATGCATGTAATAAAATTGGTAGCAAAACACAGTCAAAACCAAATGCCTTCCACCACATCTATTATTTGCTAAGATTGTAACTCTACATAATAAGATAATGACAAAAGAATGCTCATTCAGTCTTTTACTCAATATGCAAACAAATAAAATACAAGATAAAATCAGAACAAAATGTTGTTACAGAAATGTATGTCTCATGGCCAGTCCCAAGAGGTAAAAGCAGCAACGCCGCTCCACAAGGCAATGGAATATGAGACCACCAGTCAATGGAGGAGCTCCCGAGGGAGGACCATCAACATCAACAAGCATTTTTATGTGACATTAACTTAGGAATTTGCAGACATATTTAAGTTTGCCCCATTTAAGTAAGGGATTTCTGGTAAAAAATCCCCAGTCACTGTAATAATAACAACACACTCTTAATACAAAAAAAGTTAAAATTTTAGATTTAGTGCTCTAAAGTTTAGAATCAGTCATAGGAAACCAAAGTTAAAAACAAGAATGCTTGAAATAAAGTGATTTTTTTAATGGGTTATATAAAAAAAGGAAAAATTAATCAAAAAATTAAGCCACTGAAAAATCTCATAGCTACGCCTCAGAATTGCAGAATAACAGCAAGGCTGATTAAGCCATTCAGTCCCGAAAGATGGTAATTTGATTTATGATATCATCATTGGCGATATTCAAATTCAACTACAATAAAACCAAAAACAAAAACAAAATCATAGATAGTAATAGAAATGTATGTCTCATGGCCAGTCCCAAGAGGTAAAGGCAGCAACGCTGCTCCACAAGGCAATGGAATATGAGACCACTCGTCGACGGAGGAGCTCCACCAATGAAGGAGGAGGACCATCAACGTCAACAAGCATTTATATGTGACATTAACTTAGGAATTTGCAAACACTAAACAAAGTTTGCTCCTATCAAGTAAGGGATCTGATCTAAAATCCCCTGTCACGAAAAGAAGTCCACACACAAACACATATTAAGACGAACAAAAAAAAAACGCAAACATCATGACATGCCCCATCAGAGCAAGGAAGAAAGACCAGACCAAAAACTCCATTGGTATGAATTCTGACCCAGATCAGAATTCCCCATCCACATGGTAGATAAACATGTTTAAAACCTAAAGGTACCCAGGAAATCCCTATAGTTTTTTTTTGATAATCAGGAAATCCCTATAGTTAATACTACACAAGGAGTACACCTCCCTGAACAACCAGTCTATATATATAGAGACATGTTGCGCAGCTCTAGAAAAC